>JAHIAM010002178.1:0-49707 GCA_021605205.1 Aegilops longissima | reverse complement strand
TCGGCCGAAAAGGAGCAAATATTAGAGACCTATTTATGCACAACTCCAAAAGTCCTGAAACTCCATGAAAGTCATTTTTGGAAATAATAAAAATATCCAGCGGAAGAAGTTCACCGAGGGGGGCCCACATGTCCACGAGGGTGGGGGGGCACGCCTACCTCGGGCATGCCCCCCACCGTGCCTCTGCTGGCTTCTCGTCTGGCCCATCTTCTCGCTATATGAGGTCTTCGATGAGGAAAAAATTAGAAGCAACCTTCGATGATACTCGCCGCCACGAGGCGGAACCTTGGCGAACCAATCTAGGCTCCGCAAAGCTGTTCATTGGGACACTTTCTCCGGAGGGGGGAAATCATCACCATCGCTATCACCAACGCCTCCTCTCATCGGGAGAGGGAAATTCCATCAACATCTTCACCAACACCATCTCCTCTCAAAACCCTAGTTCATCTCTCTTGTATCCAATTCTTGTCTCCAAGTCCGGATTGGTACTAGTAGGTTGCTAGTAGTGTTGATTACTCCTTGTAGTTGATGCTAGTTGGTTTACTTGGTGAAAGATCATATGTTCATATCCTATATGCATATTATTATCCCTCTGATTATGAACATGAATATGCTTTGTGAGTAGTTACGCTTTGTTCCTCGAGGACATGGGGAAGTCTTGCTATTAGTAGTCATGTGAATTTGGTATTCATTAGATATTTTGATGAGATGTATGTTGTTCAGCCTCTAGTGGTGTTATGTGAACGTCGACTCACATAACACTTCACCATTATTTGGGCCTAGAGGAAGACATTGGGAAGTAATAAGTAGATGATGGGTTGCTAGAGTGATGAAGCTTAAACCCTAGTTTATGCGTGCTGTTTCGTAAAGGGCTGATTTGGATCCACATGTTTCATGCTATGGTTAGGTTTACCTTAATACTTTTGTTGTAGTTGCGGATGCTTGCAATAGAGGTTAATCATAAGTGGGATGATTGTTCAAGTAAGAACAGCACCCAAGCACCGTCCACCCACATATCAAATTATCAAAGTACCGAACGCTAATCATATGAACGTGATGAAAACTAGCTTGACGATATTCCCATTATGTCCCTGGAGCGCTTTTCCTTATATAAGAGTTTATCCAGGATTGTCCTTTGCTACAAAAAGGATTGGGCTACCTTGCTGCACTTTATTTGCTTTTATTACTTGTTGCTCGTTATAAATTATCCTATCACAAAACTATCTCGTTACCACTTATTTCAAGACTTGCAGAGAATACCTTGCTGAAAACCGCTTATCATTTCCTTCGCTTCCTCGTTGGTTCGACACTTTACTTATCGAAAGGACTACGATAGATCCCCTATACTTGTGGGTCATCAAGACTTTTTTCCGGCGCCGCTGGGAGTGAAGCGCCTTTGGTAGGTGGAATTTGGTAAGGAAAATTTATATAGTGTGCTGAAATTTATCGTCACTTGTTACTATGGAAAGTAATCCTTCGAGGGCTTGTTCGGGTATCTTCACCCTCGACCAGCAGAGCAAAGAGTTGCTCCTCAACCTACTAAGCCTACTGAAAATGAAAATATTCTTTTGAATTTCCTTCGGTATGATGGAAAAACTGTTAGATAATTCTTTTACAGAGATGGAACAAAGCATCCTGATGAGCATCTACTATATGTGGATGAAGTTTGTGGATTATTTAAGCTTGTAGGTATACCCGATGATGTTGTTAAGAAGAAGGTCTTAACTTTATCTTTGAAGGAGATGCATCGACATGGTATAGGCTATGTGATGATACGGGATCATGGAACTATAAAGCTTAATGAAGCTGGAATTTCATCAAAAAATATTATCCTATGCATCTTGTTCATCGTGATCGCAATTATATATATAATTTTGGCCTCAGAAGGAGAAAGCATGGCTCAATCTTGGGGAGGCTTAAATCAATGTTATATTCATGCCCCAATCATGAGCTCCCAAGAGAAATAATTCTTCAAAGTTTTTATGCTCGGCTTTCTCATAATAATCAAACCATGCTCGACACTTTTGTGTCGGGCTTTTATGATGAAGACTATTGAATTCAAATGGAATTTATTGATAGAATTAAACGCAACTCAAGATTGGGATCTCGACGAAGGTATGGAGTTAGGTATGACACCTAAGTTTGATTGTGTTAAGTCTTTATGGATACCGATATTTTCCGTAAGTTTAGCACTAAATATGGACTTGACTCGAGATCGTAGCTTCGCTTCGTGAATCTTTTGCTACTTATGTTGATCTCCTAAGGAGAAGTGGTTTAAATATCATCCTCCCATAGAAGTAAAAGTAGCTGCACCTATTAAAGTTGAAGAAAAGACTGTCACTTATAATGATCCTATTGTTCCTACTTCTTATGTTGAGAAACCACCCTTCCCTGTTAGAATAAAGGATCATACTAAAGCTTCAACTGTGGTTCGTAAAAGCAATATTAGAACTTATACACCTCCTGAGCAAGTTAAAGTAGAACCTAATATTGCTATTGTTAAAGATCTCTTGTCTGATAATATTGATGTGCATGTTATTCAATTCTGCGTGAAACTGCTAGAAGTGCCAAACCTTGTGCTAAAGATAAACATAGACCTGGTAGGCGTGCATGTTATTTCATAAATAGGAGATCATTGTTATCATGGATTATGTGATATCGGTGCTAGTGCTAGTGTTATACCTTATGACTTGTATAAAGAAATTATGCATGATATTGCACCCTGCCAGATAGAAGGTATTGATGTTACAATTAAACTTGCCAATAGAGATACTATATCAAAGTGGGAATTGTTAGAGATGTTGAAGTCTGTGGGAAAACTAAATATCCCGCTGATTTTCTTGTTCTCGCCCTCACAAGATAGTTTTGTCCCTTTATATTTGGTAGACCTTTTGAACACTTAATGCTAAGATAGATTAAAAGAATGTTGTTACTATTGGCTTGGATGATATGATTCATGAGTTTAATTTCTAAATTTAGAAAACAACACCGTGAAGAAGAATTGCCTAGTAAGGATGAAATTGTTGGTCTTGCTTCTATTGTCCGCATTCTCCTAGTGATCCTTTAGAACAATATTTGCTAGACCATGAAAATGATATGTTTATGAATGAAAGAAGGAAATAGATGAAGTATTGCTTAAACAGGAACCTATTCTCAAACTCAATTTGCCCTTGAAATCTTAGTGGATCCTCCTCCACCCAAGGGTGATCCCTGTTCTGAGCTTAAACCATTGCCCGATAATCTTTAATATGCTTATCTTGACAAAAGAAGATATATCATGTTATTATTAGTGCTAACCTTTCAGAGCATGAAGAAGAAAGATTATTGAAAACTCAAGAAGCACCGTGTCTATTGGATATACTCTTGATGATCTTAAGGGCATTAGTCCCACTCTATGTCAACATAAAATAAATTTGGAAGAAGATGCCAAACCAACGTGATCCTCAACGCCGTCTCAATCCTAAAATGAAAGAAGTGGTAAGAAAAGAAATACTAAAGCTTCGGAGGCAGGTATAATTTATCTCGTTGCTGATAGTCAGTGGGTAAGTCATGTTCATTGTGTCCCTAAGAAGGGAGGTATTACTGTTGTTCCTAATGATAAAGATGAATTGATTCCACAAAGAATTATTATAGGTTATAGGATGGTAATTGATTTTAGTAAATTAAATAAGGCTACTAAGAAAGATCACTACCCCTTACCTTTTATTGATCAAATGCTAGAAAGATTATGCAAACATACACATTATTGCTTTCTAGATGGTTATTCTGGTTTTCTCAAATAACTGTGGTCGGCCAAAGATCAATCAAAGACTAATTTTACATGCCCTTTGGTACTTTTGCTTATAGACGTATGCCTTTTGGTTTATGTAATGCACCTACTACCTTTCAAAGATGCATGATGGCTATATTCTCTGACTTTTGTGAAAAAAATTGTGAGGTTTTCATGGACGATTTTTCCGTCTATGGATCCTCTTTTGATGATTGTTTGAGAAATCTTGATCGAGTTTTGCAGAGATGTGAAGAAACTAATCTTGTCTTGAATTGGGAAAAGTGCCACTTTATGGTTAATGAAGGTATTGTCTTGGGGAATAAAGTTTCTGAAAGAGGTATTGAAGTTGATAAAGCCAAGGTTGATGCTATTGAAAAGATGCCATGTCCCAAGGACATCAAAGGTATAAGAAGTTTCCTTGGTCACGCCGGATTTTATAGGAGGTTCATTAAGGACTTCTCAAAATTTCTCGCCTCTAACCAATTTATTACAAAAGATATACCATTTGTCTTTGATGATGATTGTGTAGAAGCATTTGAAATACTTAAGAAAGCATTGATCTCTCGCACCTACCGTTCAGCCACCGATTGAATTTACCTTTGAAATTATGTGTGATGCTAGTGATTATGTCAGAGGTGTTGTTCTAGGGCAAAGAGTCGATAAGAAATTAAATGTTATCCATTATGCTAGTAAGACTCTAGACAATGCTCAAAGAAATTATGCTACTAGTGAAAAGAATTTTAGCAGCTTGTATTTGCTTGTGATAAGTTCGCACCTTATATTGTTGATTCTAAAGTAACTATTCACATCGATCATGCCGCTATTAAATATCTAATGGAAAATAAAGATGCTAAACCTAGACTTATTAGATGGGTTCTCTTGCTTCAAGAATTTGATTTGCATATTGTTGATAGAAAGGAGCTGAGAACCCCGCTGCATAACTTGTCTAGGTTAGAAAATGTTCTTGATGACCACTACCTATTGATGATAGCTTTCCGATGAACAATTAAATGTTATAAGTACTTCTCATAGTACTCCATGGTATGTGATTATGCTAATTATATTGTTGCTAAATTCCTACCACCTAGCTTCACATACCAAAGAAAAAGAAAAGTTTTTCTATGATTTGAGACATTACTTTTGGGATGACCCATATCTTTATAAAGAAGGGTAGATGGTGTTATTAGACGCTGTGTACCTGAGCATGAACAGAATGATCCTACGCAAGTGTCACCCCGAAGCTTATGGAGGACACCACACCGAGATAGAACTGCACATAAGGTATTGCAATCCAGTTTTTATTGGCCTACTCTCTTCAAGGATGCCCGTAAGTTTGTCTTATCTTGTGATGAATGTCAAAGAATTGGTAATATTAGTAGACGCCAAGAAATGCCTATGAATTATTCACTTGTTATTGAACCATTTGATGTTTGGGGCTTTGATTATATGGGACCTTTCCTGCCTCTAATGGATATACACATATTTAGTTGTCATGATTACGTTACTAAGTGGGTAGAAGCTATTCCAACTAGTAGTGTTGATCATAACACCTCTATTAAAATGCTTAAAGAAGTTATTTTTCCGAGGTTTGGAGTCCCTAGATATTTAATGACTGATGGTGGTTCACATTTTATTCATGGTGCTTTCAGAAAATGCTTGCTAAATATGATGTTAATCATAGAATTGCTGCTCCTTATCACCCACAGCCTAGTGGTCAAGTAGAATTGAGTAATAGAGAACTCAAATTAATTTTGCAAAAGACGGTTAATAGGTCTAGAAAGAATTGGTCTAAGAAACTTGATGATGCATTATGGGCCTATAGAACTACATATAAAAATCCTATGGGTATGTCTCCATAAAATGGTTTATGGAAAAGCATGTCACTTACCTCTTGAACTAGAACATAAGGCATATTGGGCTATTAAAGAGATCAATTATGATTTTCAAACTTGCCGGTGAGAGGAGGTTATTTGATATTAGCTCACTCGATTTAATGGAGAACTCAAGCTATGAAAATGCCAAGTTGTTTAAGGAAAAGTTAAAAGATGGCATGACAAAAGGATACAAATGCGTGAGTTTAATGTAGGTGATTACGACATATACAACTCTCGCTTAAGAATTTTGCAGGAAAACTTCTCTCTAAATGGGAAGGCCCCTATGTTATTGAGGAGGTTTATCGCTCCGTGCCATAAAAATCAACAACTTTGAAGGCACAACCAAGGTGGTGAACGGTCAAAGAATTAAACATTATATCTCAGGTAATCCCATAAATGTTGAAACCAATGTTATTGAAATCAGAACTCGGAGGAATACATAAGGGACACTTTCCGTAAAGTTTCAGACCAAAAGGAATAGGTATGGGTACGGTAAGTAAACCGACTCCAAAACAGTTTTAAGGCAATATTTCTCTGTTTGGAATATTTAGAAAATAGAAATAGTAGTAGTCCTGAAGGACAGAGGCTCCACGAGGGTGGAGGGCACGCCTACCCCCGGCGCACCCCTACCTCGTGGGCACCTCGTGTGCCCTCCGACTCCGCTTTCTTGCACGATACGTATTTTGGTCGGTAAAATTCATTATATAAACTCCCAAGGTTTTGACTCAGATCACGAATTGTCTTCGTTCTTGTTTCGAGCTGTTTTTCCGATGATCTAGATTATCAATGACGCCCCAAGTGCCTCCAAGGACAAGTACTTCGAGAAGGTCATCAACCTTACCTCATGGAGGTGCTGCGACACCCTCAAACCATTGAGTTGCGTGATGGGTTGCTGCACATCCGCTGGCGAAGAGGGACCAAGGGACCGGAAGCATGGAGACAAGGCTCGAGCAATGGAGCAACAAGTTTTCAAGTGCTGGGGATGGTGGAACGTGACTCAACTCCAACCACATGATGATTGCGGAGTTCACTAGCAACCACAAGCTGGATGTTGACAACATCGGGGAGGCCATCTTCAAGCTTCATGAGAAGATCGAGCACCTCCAAGCCCAAATCTATGACCTGCAAAACCAAAACTTTGAGTATGAATATAGATTCAAAAGGATGAGTTTGGCTGCAGATTTGAGGATCACGGAGACTCGATCATCCTTCTATGATGGTGAGCCCATGCCTTGAAAGATGGACGACAAGCCCAAGATCATCGAAAAACACCTCCACCTTCTTCACCGGCAAAGGAGGCATAATCACATGGGTATGGCACTCCTTGGCAACCGCCAAGCTTGGGGAGGTGCCCGCATCGTATCACCATCACACTCCTATGTTTACCGCTTTCTTAGTTCGATTCTATTAGTAGTATCTTGATCTAGTAGAATAAAGTTTATGGCATGATCTAGTTTTGAGTTTTGCTTTATGATCTCTATGTAATCGAGTCCGTGAGCTATATATAATAAAGATTAGTGTTGAGTCAAGGGCTTGATTATTTTGCCATGATCTTGAGTGAATAAAAGAAAAGAGAAAAGAATAAAAGAAAACAAAGAGTTCATATTAATCTTATCGAGAGTGATGACTTTACATAGAAAGAGTATGATGATCAAAAGTTGTTGGGAGTTACAAACATAGCTTTGGTCATCGCTGTAATTAATAGAAAGTAATAAGGAAGAGAGGTTTCATATAAATATACTATTATTGACATCTTTTATGATTGGGAGCACTCATTAAAATATGACATGCTAAAGAGTTGATGTTGGACAAGGAATACAACGAATGGGTTATGTTTTCTTATATCTGAGATGAAGTATGTTGTCATGGATCCTCCAACATGTTGAGCTTGCCTTTCCCCTCATGTTAGCTAAATTTCTCAGCACCAAGTAGAGATACTACTTGTGCTTCCAAAAACCCTTAAACCAGTTTTGCCATGAGAGTCCACCATATCTACCTATGGATTGAGTAAGATCCTTCAAGTAAGTTGTCATCGGTGCAAGCAATAAAAATTGCTCTAAATATGTATGATTGATTGGCATGGGAGAAATAAGCTTTATACGATCTTGTGATGTGGAAGAAATAAAAGCGACGGACTGCATAATAAAGGTCCATATCACAAGGCAATATAAAGTGACGTTTTTCGCATTAAGATTTTGTGCATCCAACCATAAAAGTGCATGGCAACCTCTGCTCTCCTCTGCTAAGGGCCTATCTTTTATTATTATCTTCTACCTTATGCAAGAGTCATGGTGATATTCACCTTTCCTTTTCATTTTATCCTTTGGCAAGCACAGATGTTGGAAAGATCCCGATATATGTACCTTGATTGGCTGTAGGGGAGCATGAGTTGTTATTGTTGACATTACCCTTGAGGTAAAAGGTGTGGGGCTAAACTATAAGCCCCTATCTTCTCTCGTGGTCCCATTAAAACTCCAGAACCACAAGTATTGCGTGAGTGTTAGCAATTATGAGAGACTAGATGATAGTTGAGTATGTGGACTTGCTTTTAAGCTCCTACATAGACTCTTTCCGATGTTATGATAAATTGCAATTGCCTCAATGATTGAGATTATAGCTTGTTAGTTCTTAATAAAGTTTATGATTCAGATCAGATTGTGAATGGATTATTACTTGAGCATAAGAAATCATATGACAATATCTACATATGTTGATGTTATGAGAATAATCATGATGCCTTCATGTCCGTATTTTATTTTTATCGACACCTCTACCTCTAAACATGGGGACATATTTATCGTTATCGGCTTCCGCTTGAGGTCAAGCGAGGTCTAAGCTTGGGGGAGTTGATACGTCCATTTTGCATCATGCTTTTATATCGATATTTATTGCATCATGGGCTGTTATTATGCATTATGTCACAATACTAATGGCTATTCTCTTATTTTACAAGGTTTACATAAGGAGGAGAATGCCAAAGAAATGGAATTCGGCCGAAAGGAGAAAATATTAGAGACCTATTCTGCACAACTCCAAATGTCCCAAACTCCACAAAGTCATTTTGGAAATAATAAAATATCCAGCGGAAGAAGTTCACCAGAGGGGGCTCACTTATCCACGAGGGTGGGGCGCACCTACCTCGGGCGCGCCTCACCTCGTGGCCCCGCTGGCTCTCCGATGCCCATCTTCTCGCTATATGAGGTCTTTCGATGAGGAAAAATCAAGAAACCTTTCGATGAGACTCACGCCACGAGGCGGAACCTTGGCGGAACCAATCTAGGGCTTTGGCAAAGCTGTTCGCCGGGGACACTTCTCCCGGAGGGGGAAATCATCGCCATCGCTATCACCAACGCCTCCTCTCATCGGGAGAGGGCAATCTCCATCAACATCTTCACCAGCACCATCTCCTCTCAAAACCCTAGTTCATCTCTTGTATCCAATTCTTGTCTCCAAGTCCGGATTGGTACTAGTAGGTTGCTAGTAGTGTTGATTACTCCTTGTAGTTGATGCTAGTTGGTTTACTTGGTGAAAGATCATATGTTCATATCCTATATGCATATTATTATCCCTCCGATTATGAACATGAATATGCTTTGTGAGTAGTTACGCTTGTTCTTGAGGACATGGGAGAAGTCTTGCTATTAGTAGTCATGTGAATTTGGTATTCTGGCCGATATTTTGATGAGATGTATGTTGTCTAGCCTCTAGTGGTGTTATGTGAACGCCGACTACATAACACTTCACCATTATTTGGGCCTAGAGGAAGACATTGGGAAGTAATAAGTAGATGATGGGTTGCTAGAGTGATGTGCTTAAACCCTAGTTTATGTGTTGCTTCGTAAGGGGCTGATTTGGATCCACATGTTTCATGCTATGGTTAGGTTTACCTTAATACTTTTGTTGTAGTTGCGGATGCTTGCAATAGAGGTTAATCATAAGTCGGATGCTTGTTCAAGTAAGAACAGCACCCAAGCACCGGTCCACCCACATATCAAATTATCAAAGTACCGAACGCGAATCATATAAACGTGATGAAAACTAGCTTGACGATATTCCTGTTATGTCCTCGGGAACGCTTTTCCTTATATAAGAGTATATCCAGGCTTGTCCTTTGCTACAAAAAAGGATTGGGCCACCTTGCTGCACTTTATTTACTTTTATTACTTGTTGCTCGTTACTTAATTATCCTATCACAAAACTATCTCATACCACTTATTTCAAGATTTGCAGAGAATACCTTGCTGAAAACCGCTTATCATTTCCTTCGCTTCCTCGTTGGTTCGACACTCTTACTTATCGAAAGGACTATAATATATCCCCTATACTTGTGGGTCATCAAGACTTTTTCCGCGCCGCTGGGGAGTGAAGCGCCTTTGGTAGGTGGAATTTGGTAAGGAAAAATTTATATAGTGCTGAAATTTATCGTCACTTGTTACTATGGAAAGTAATCCTCCGAGGGGCTTGTTCGGGTATCTTCACTCGACCAGCAGAAAGCAAAGATTTGCTCCTCAACCCATCGAACCTACTGAAAATGAAAATATTCCTTTGAAGTTCCTTCGGTATGATGGAAAACTGTTAGATAATTCTTTACAGGAGATGGAACAAAGCATCTTGATGAACATCTACTCTATGTGGATGAAGTTTGTGGATTATTTAAGCTTGCAGTATACCCGATGATGTTGTTAAGAATAAGGTCTTACCTTTATCTTTGAAGGAGATGCATCGACATGGTATAGGCTATGTGATGATACGATCATGGAACTATAAGTTTAATGAAGCTGGAATTTCATCAAAATATCCTATGCATCTTGTTCATCGTGATCGCAATTATATATATAATTTTGGCCTCATGAAGGAGAAAGCATCGCCAATCTTGGGGAGGCTTAAATCAATGTTATATTCATGCCCCAATCATGAGCTCCCAAGAGGGATAATTCTTCAAAGTTTTTATGCTCGATTTTCTCATAATAATCAAACCATGCTTGATA
Organism: Aegilops longissima; assembly: GCA_021605205.1. NCBI lineage: Eukaryota > Viridiplantae > Streptophyta > Magnoliopsida > Poales > Poaceae > Aegilops > Aegilops longissima. The sequence goes on along the minus strand of JAHIAM010002178.1, from coordinate 39,076 downwards.
CTTTTGTGTCGGGCTCTTTTATGATGAAGACTATTGAATTCAAATAGAATTTATTGATAGAATTAAACGCAATTCTGAAGATTGGGATCTCGATTAAGGAATGGAGTTAGGTATGACACCTAAGTTTGATTGTGTTAAGTCTTTTATGGATACCGATGTTTTCGTAAGTTTAGCACTAAATATGGACATGACTCGAGATAGTAGCTTCGCTCGTGAATCTTTTGTTACTTATGTTGATCTCCTAAGGAGAAGTGGTTTAAATATCATCCTCCCATAGAAGTAAAAGTAGATGCACCTATTAAAGTTGAAGAAAAGACTGTCACTTATAATGATCCTATTGTTCCTACTTCTTATGTTGAGAAACCACCTTCCGTGTTAGAATAAAGGATCATGCTAAAGCTTCAATCAGGTTCATAAAAGCAATATTAGAACTTATACACCTCCTAAGCAAGTCAAAGTAGAACCTAATATTGCTATTGTTAAAGATCTCTTGTCCGATAATATTGATGTGCATGTTATTCAGTTCATGGTAGATCCCCATACTTGTGGGTCATGAGTCCAATGCGGTGCGGCCGCCAGGCCGACGCCAAAAGAGCTTCTACGATACCACGACGCCGGTTGCCCATATCTTGTCCCATGTGGCGTTAGTGCAGATAAGGTCAACAACCTAACTCAGATCAAATTCCAAGATCTCGTTGCAGTTATTATGAAGTAACCGTGACGCCGACTGTGGCTAGGCCCACCTCTCTCCTAGGTGGTCTCAACCTGCCCTGCCGCCTCCACCACAAAGTAACAAATCCCGGGGCCGGGAACTCAGGCCCACCACTACCGGATGGAGCCACCTGTCCTTTCAGCCCCACATCGAATCACAAGCCGGTACTCAAAGGAGTCAATTCGACTTTTAGTCACCACATATATAGTATGTATGTATATATGTATATACCGTGATCACCTCCCGAGTGATCATGGCTCGATAGTATAGCATGGCGTATTGACAAGAATGTAGGGCCGTTGATGGATACTAGCATCCTATACTATGCATTTAGGATTGCAGGTAAGGGCAACAACTTTAGCAACAATGACAAAGGCGCAATGTAATAGGATTAATCAAAGCAATAACATGCTACACTACTCTAATGAAAGCAGAGAGAGAAGGAATAGGCGATATCCGGTGATCAAGGGGGGCTTGCCTCGGGTTGCTCGCAAGGAGGGGTCGTCGATGTAGTCGATCACGCGGTATCGTAAGTGGTCTCGGCTCACCGGAAAGAAGTAATGGAGGGGGAACACAATAAATAACAGAGCAATCAAAGCATCACAAAGCATAACATGACAATACGCGGTGCTAGAGGTGACCTAACGCAGTATTAGGCGGCATCGTGAAGTGGGGAAACATCCGGAAAGTATCCCCGGTGTTCGCATTTTCGGGCAAATAGACCGAGGAGAAAGTTGTATGTTCGCTATGCTAGGAGATGTGGCGACTAACATGCTACGATCCGGATTCGCCTCGCTGCTCGAGCAACTTTCATGTACAAAGTATTTCATCCGAAGTTACGGAATATTTTATATTAATTTTAAAGATTTAAATCATTTTAGGATTAACAGAATTAATTAAATCAAAAAGCATTTATGATGTCAAGATGACGCAAGCGTCAAAGTTGACCGCTGACCAGTCAACTAATGGGTGGGTCCCGCATGTCATAGGTTGTTTGATACGCTCCAACGATCTATAATTTTGATTGCTCCATGCTACTTTATCTATTGTTTTGGACTATAATGGGCTTTATTTTCCACTTTTATATTATTTTGGGACTAACCTATTGCGGAGGCCCAGCCTGCAATTGTTGATTTTACCTTTTTCAGATTTCAAGAAACATAATATCAAACGGAGTCCAAACGAATGAAACCTTCGAAACGTGATTTTCTCACCTAACATGATCCAGAGACTTGGACCCACGCCAAGGCACAAGAGAGGCGGTCACGAGGTGGGCGCCCCTAGGGCGTGCCCCCGCCTCAGGCCCTCAAGCTCCATGGACGATTCTTCCTCCTATATACCTACGCACTTCAAACGATCGTAACAGAGCCAAAACCTAATTCCACCGCCAGAATTTCCTCAGATCCACGAGATCCCATCTTGGGCCTGTTTCGAGCTCCCGAGGGGGCATCCACCACGGAGGGCTTCTACATCAACACCATAGTAAACACGCCTAAGATGCTACCCTATCCTAAAGGAACTCAAGGTCCCACTAAGGATAGAAGCGCATCTTGAAGACGCTTGCAAGGTGGATATCATTGCATCAACATTACATAATAGTGGGGATACATCCAATACATACAAGGTCACCAATACAACAATACAACATCACAACATACAAGATCAACATCCAATACGGATGAATCATAAACAGTAAACTCAAACAATATCCACCTCGCTAGCCCAGCTGCCGACCGAACCTATCCCCGATCAAGAAGCAAAGAAGAACTCAAAACAAGCAAACATCGCCCCACGCCATGATCATCGCACAACTGTACCTGCAACTATTGGTGTAGTAAACCGTGAGCCACGAGGACTCAAAGAATCCCATTACCATGGGTATTAAGACTAGCAAAGCTTAATGGGAAAGGAAGGGGTAAAGTGGTGAGGTTGCAGAGCGACTAAGCAAGTATGGTGGCTAACATACGCAAATGAGAGCGAGAAGAGAAACAAAGGAACGGCCGCCAACTAGTAATGATCAAGAAGTGATCCCGAACTCCTACTTACGCCGACATAACCCGTAAAACGGTGTTCTCCACTGATCAACCCCGAAAAGAGACACTCACTGTTACACACACGGTTGGTGTATTTCAAGAGTTTACTTCAAGTTTACTACAACCGACATTAACAAATTCCCATCTGCCACATAACCACGGGCACGGCTTTCAAAGTTCAAACTCGCAGGTGTCCCAACTTAGCCCATGATAAGCTCTCGATCAACTAAGGATATTCTTCCCCGGAAGACCCGATCAGTCTCGAGTACCGCCTACAAGACATTTCGACAATAATAAAACAAGACCAGCAAAGCCACCTCGATGTGCCGACAAATCCCGATAGGAGCTGCGATATCTCGCTCTCGTGGCAACACCGGATGAGACTAGCTACAGTAAAACCAAGCCTCAAGTTTCCCTAAGGTGGCCCCTCAGCAGCCTCGTTGGAACCAGCACTTAGAGAAGCATTGGCCCGGGGCTAATAAAGATGACCTCGAGAGAGCGACTCCCAAGGAAAAGTAGGTGGTGGTGAGGCAAATGGTAAAACCAAGGTTGGGCCTTGCCGAGGAGTTTTATTTAAAGCGAACCGTCAAGGGGGTCCCATAATCACCCAACCGCTTAGGGACGCAAAATCCGGGAACATAATACCGATATGACGGAAACTAGGGCGGCAAGAGTGGAACAAAACACGAGGCATAAGGCCGAGCCTTCCACCCTTTACCAAGTATATAGATGCATTAATAATATAAGAGATATTGTGATATCCCAACATAAACATAATCCAGCATGGAGCAATCTTCATCTTCACCTACAACTAGCAACGCTATAAGAGGGCTGAGCAAAAGCAAGAATATAGCCAAGCAACGGTTTGCTAGGAAGGGTGACAAAGGTTAGAGGTTCATGGCAATTTGGGAGGCTTGATAAGCAAGTGGTAGGTAACGCAGCATAGCGATAGAACGAAGCAACTAGCATAGCAATGATAGTAATGAGATCCACAGGTGACGGTCATCTTGCCTGAAATCCCAAAGGAAGAAGAACGAGTCCATGAAGAAGACAACCGGGAGTAGTCCCACGAATCCTCACAACTCCGAACGAAACCGGTTAACAAGAGAAGCAAACCGAAAGAAGCAAACAACATAGTAAACAACCATCACATAATCATGGCATGGTGCACAACCAAGTATGATGCATGTCCGTTTAATGAGGCATGGCATGGCAAAGTGCAACAAACAATACTTCAAGTTAAGGGGGCTCATTATGCAACGAAGTTGCATATCAACGAAACACCACATGCAATTATTTAGTTTGATCTCGTTATAAGCTACTCAACAATATTAAATGTTGTTAAACATGACAAGAGGTGAGGCATAAGTAAACTAACTATTTAGGCAAGTTTAAATGAGGCCGGAAACAACAAACAACAAATTCGGAAAATCCTCATGCATATTTCGAATTTGGTACTGTTCTGTTCTAAACACAATTTTACTGTTGTTAAACAGCAAAATAAAGTGCACCATGTTAAACTAGGCATTTTCCACCCCATTTACATATAAAGTTTATTAAAATTGAGCTACGGTTATTTAGTTATGAAATAAATCATTTTAACATATTATTTGAGCAAAATTAAACAAACATCATTTTAAGCATTTTAAACATGGATGAAAGTGGCATATTATGAAACTAGACAGAAATCTAAGCATTTTACATGTATAAATTATTTACATATGATGCACCACTTGTGAGTTATTAAATGCATGAACTCTAGGGTTTTTCTGTAATTCTGTAAAACTCGATAATTAGGAAATTCGCAGTAACCAAAAAAACATAATCGGGCTTAATGTCACAGACTGTGGAAACCCAGCAGCAGATCTCGCCCAAGCGGATGTGGTGAAAGGCAACAAAGGCAGGAAAAAGAGAGCAAAAAATTCGCTATAAGTTACTCAACAATATTAAATGTTGGTAAACATGACAAGAGGTGAGGCATAAGTAAACTAACTATTTAGGCAAGTTTAAATGAGGCTGGAAACAACAAACAACAAATTCGAAAATCCTCATGCATATTTCAATTTGGTACTGTTCTGCCTTAAACACAATTTTATCGTTGTTAAACAGCAAAATAAAGTGCACCATGTTAAACTAGGCATTTTCCACCCCATTTACATATAAAGTTTATTAAAATTGAGCTACGGTTATTTAGTTATGAAATAAATCATTTTAACATATTATTTGAGCAAAATTAAACAAACAGCATTTTAAGCATTTTAAACATGGATGAAAGTGGCATATTATGAAACTAGACAAAAATCTAAGCATTTTACATGTATAAATTATTTACATATGATGCACCACTTGTGAGTTATTAAATGCATGAACTCTAGGGCTTTTCTCGCAATTCTGTAAAACTCGATAATTAGGAAATTCGCAGAACCAAAAACATAATCGGGCCGAATGCTCAAGACTGGGAAACCCAGCAGAGATCCGCCCAAGCGGATGGGGGTAGGCAACAAAGGCAGGAAAAAGAGAGCAAAAAATTGGGGCAGCCGGGACTTGATCCCACGACCTCAGATAGAGGAGCAAAGCCCGACCAAAGGCGCTGCTACTTATTTGTGCAAAACAAGGGCGCATCGGTTGAACCGGCGAAGCCAGCCTTCTTCTTCGTGGATCACAGAGGAACTGGTGCCGATGCCGCAAGCAAGACGGCGACTGTCATGACCACAGCCGATGGCGGGGGTGCGGAAATAGGTGGAGGTGTGGTGCCCGGCAAGGAGGAGGCGAAGCAGAGACCTCGAGCTCAAGCGCCCTTGGCTGGGCCATGGTGAGGTACGGCGAGGCACTAGGTGGGCATGCAAGCAATCGGCACGGATGATTCAATTGACGGGAAAAGGTATGAGGAAGCATGGCTGCTCACGAGAGGGCTTGGGGAAGTCGATCGAGCCCGGGACGAGGAGATGCGACGGCGAAGGCGCCACCAGCGCTGGCCCTCAAGTAGTAGGAAGGTGGGGAGGAAGACGACGACGGGAGGTAGCCGGACATGGCGATCCTTGGGCGGAAGATGGATCTGGCCGGTCTTGGGAAGATCGAGGCGGGACTCATCTCGCTGGTGGTTCTCGCCGGGCGGAGGGAGTTCTGGCATGCCGCGAACTTGCGGGCTTAACGGGCGAGGCAGAGGAGATGTAGACAGCAGCAGCGCAGCTGACAGGCTCCGGGCGACGCGGAGGCTTGGCGCGGACTTGGCGCAGGCGGGGCGAGGGAGGCCGCCTGTTCGCTGGTGCGCTACCGGATGACGAGGACGCTGGAAGCGGTCAGGTCCCGCGGGTTGGTTGCGGACGAAGAGGGCTACGATGGCAAAGCGAGGGTTGGTGGCGAGGTGCTCGGAGAGGAGCCGCGAAAGCGCTTAGTTCGGGAGCGAACTCTCCATGCTCGGGCCCGATCCAGCCGAACGGGAGGCAGAGGAGGCCCTCATGGCTGTTGGATGGATGGATCGGAGGATGCACCGTTGGGTGGCGGCGAAATCAAGGAGATGGTCGGGGCCTGGTTGATCTGGCAGAGAGGAAAATGAGGAGGAGGTGGATCTGGAGGATCCCGATGGGGATTTTGTGGAGTGGCGGCGGCGGCTGGCTGGGAGGATGGGACATCTCCTCAATTTTAGGGTTGGACAATATATATACAGAGGTGGATTAGGTTAGGGCTACCATCTCACGATCGCAATCGGACGATCGCGAATAAAATAGTTAGGGAGCCCAATTGACAAAACGGAGATGTTTTGTAGACGTTAGGGATGATCCGACACAATGGTAACGACTGCCCGGTTGGGTTCCGGGAGTTTCGACGCGAGAGGGGTCAATGCACCGTGCATGGAGGGTGTCGGTGTCAAACCGCGGATCTCGGTAGGGGGTCCCGAACTGCAGGCCTAGGCGGATGGTAACAGGAGACAAGGGACACGATGTTTACCTGTGTTCGGGCCCTCTTGATGGAGGTAAAACCCACGCCCCGCTTGATTGATATTGATATTGTGGATGTTTACAAGAGTGGATCTACCACGAGATCAAGGAGGCTAAACCCTAGAAGCTAGCCTATGGTATGATTGTAAGGGTTGTTAGGATTGTAGTCCCACGGACTAAAGCCATCCGTTTATATAGACACCGGAGAGGGCTAGGGTTACATAGATTCGTTACAATGGTAGGAGATCTACATATCCAGACGCCAAGCTTGCCTTCCACGCCAAGGGAAGTCCCATCCGGACACGGGTGAAGTCTTCAATCTTGTATCTTCATAGTCTTGGAGTCCGGTCGATGATGATAGTCCGCAAATGATAGTTCGGCCGATGATGGTAGTCCGCTATCCGACACCCCTAATCCAGACTCCTCAAGAGTCTCTCGAACCAGGCTTCAACGATTTATAAGTCCGCGCGTATATTTCTTGGCATTGCAAGGCGGGTTCCTCCTCCAAATGATAGAAGATTGTGAACACCGTGATAGTGTCCGCTCGCAAAATAAATTCCACATTCCACCGTAGAGAGAATAATAATATATATACAAGTTCAATCTGCCGACGCTTTCCGTGGCATGACGCCACACCACTACCAAGCCATTACTCAATTGTTTTTTACTTTACCACCTCAGCGCATTTTAGGAAGTGGTTTTGGCACGCCTTGTCGAAGGTAGATCGTGGTTTCTTAATCCGGGATTCTCATCAATACGGGTGGGTAATCCAACCGCGCCTGCTCGCCACGCCTCTATCGAAGGTGAGTCCCAAACGGTCACGTAAGACGGCTCTGGTATTCTCCTCTTATAACAGGACCAAGGCTCGCTTTTTTCTTTAATCCACCATCGAATCTTCTCCACGCCCAATTCCAGCACCTAGAGCTCCAGATTCGAGTGCTTTGACCTTCAACGATGTCCGTTCCGACCTCCAGTAGTCAGGACGCCTCCGCCACGGAGGAGGACGTGCTAAAGCTGCGCGAGGCCAAGTACCTATCTTACGAGATTGTGATAGGTTGCCTGCCAAGGGCAGGCCGCCCCACCCCGAGCCCGGCGAGTATGTCGCCTTCAGATCCCACCTCCGCCGGGTTTAGGCTTCCGATGGATCCTTTTGTGAGAGGGCTCATGTTTTACTATGGGTTGAATTCCACGACTTGGCTCCGAGTCATTCCTCCATATATCCGCATTCATTGTCATCTCATGAAGCCTTCCTCCGCTACCCCCCACACTTCGCATGTGGCTGAAGACTTTAATGTGGCGCCAAGATGATCGGGGCGCTGCGGAGTGTGGCGGGCGGCCATAAGTAGGAGGGCCGATGCCCTGCGGGTCTGGCCGGCTCCTTCCAAGAGGAGCTCGCCTGTGGAAGCAAGAGTGGTTCTATATTATTGCCCGAGGGGCCGCAGAAAAGCCGCCGCCTTATTCCGCCTCGGGACCTCCACGACGATTGATGTCGGGTCAACCATATTCAACTGGGGCCCGCCAAAGGACGGGCCCCTATCAGCAGGCCGGATTCGAGATCTCTTAACGAGGGAGATCGATATGGTGGTGGTGATGCAGGTTATGCTAATTAGGCGCCTCCTGCCTCGCAAACGCCGCCCTCTCCGGCTATGGGAGTTCAACCGAGGGCCCACGGATTCTTCAACACTTCATGGGTATGACACCGGAGATGTATAACTTATTCTTCGGATCGCAAGAGGTGCGTCCCGAATTGACCGAGGATGCTGGACTAAGCTGCAATCGCCTCGGATACTCAAGTAAGTTGTTCCAAGTCCGACATACCGCTTGTTTGCCTTTCGATGATCCGCTTTATGACCGATCTCCTTCTACACAGGAGTGGATAGCGGAAGCAAAATTAATACGTGTCCGCCCTCCTCGAGACCGCGCCGGATCCCGTGGCTGGTCCGGATGTTGAGGTTGCGCTCGGAGGAAGGCGAAGGGGAAAGCAGGAAAGCTACCGCCTCACCCGAGGAGGCTTTTGAACGAGGGGGATCGAGAATCCTCCTACCAAGGGGAGAAGAGGACTGCCTCCGAGGACCCGGGAAAAAGCCCCTAAACGGGGAAGAAATTCGCCGAGGATCTCAAGGCCCGGGAGGCCCCGCCGCACAATCTCCCTTAATGAGCCAGCCTCCAACGAGCCGTAAGTAGAAAGAAAGGAGTTTCATAATAAGGGACATCCCTATTTGTGCTTCGAGGATAACTAAAGTTTTTACCTTGTAGTTCGGATCTCCGCCCTTCGCAGATGAGCTCGCTTTTGGGGACCTTCGTCCGGAGATGATAGAGAGCAAGACGCCGTCCGGGCGCCATGGATAGGGCGGACGAGCTGAAGTGTCGCCACGAGGGAGCCCCGGTGTGGCAAAGCCGATAGTTCGCACCAATCGTGTACGGCTGAAGGATCTGCTGAGAAGGCGTTTATCTCGTAAGATCAGCACGCATTGATGAGCATGGTGATTGAAAGGATTTCGCTCACCAAGGCGGGTTGCATGATGCCATCGAGTTTATCGGGCGGGTTTGAGGTACGTAAAATGACACACCTTTAACAGTTTTGCATATAGAATGCGCCTGTATAGATAGTAGCCCCGAGACTCGGTAGGTTGTCGATATCGACAGCGCGTCGAGGATCAAAATCGCAGGTTTAAATTCCGCCGTGTCGATGTAGGTGGCGGGTCGTCCGGGGCCAGCGGACCGATGGAGTTGCTGAACTAAAGCGGCAACTCGATGTGGCGGATGAAGACATCGCACCGATCAACAGGAGACTTGATGAGTCGCAAGGTAAGTGTTATCGCATGTCACATGGTAAGGAGCCAAGCCAACTCCTTACAATATGTGCGTGAAATGCAGATAGTGCCGCTGCCGGGAGAGTCTTCGGCCGAACTTGCTCAAGCCAAGGAGCAGGCCGAAGGAGTAATGCGGCAGCCTCAAGGCCGAGGAGTTAGCGGCCGAAAAGGCCGCACACCGCCGGAGCAGGGAAGAGATAGCCAAATGGCTGTGAAGTTAAAGAGGCTACCGATCGCAATGAGGCTCTTGGGAAGGAGCGCTTAGCGGGCAGGAAGACCTGCGGAAGGCCACCGCCGAAGCCGAGAATGTCCGCCTGCAATGCGGGCTATGAAGGAAGAGCTGCGCCAGCCGGGAGATTGTAGCCGGCAAGCCTTTTCTCGCCAGCCAAGGTTCACGGATTCAAAATATGCTCACTGGGCAACTGTGGTGTCCGGAGGACCCTTATACCGACTTAGCAGCGAAAAGCGGCGGATGCCGCAGTATTTTCGCCGTATGATCACCGCATCGGAAGAGCTGTTTTGGTCTCAATTCCATAGTCCGGAGCGCTCACTTCGCCGACCGATCGCTTGGCTGAGTGGGATGAGCTAAATAGGTTATCCGGCTTGCTATGGCGGATATAGTGACCCATATCCGCCGGATAGGCCTCACCAAGAGTTATTTTGGCTTATTGCAGCAATTTCTTGGGGCGGTGCCGCATATCAAGGCGGCGAAGCGGTCGGCCTGCATAGAGGGTGCGCGGATGGCGCCGCCGTGTGAAGACACATTGACAGAGATGGATGCCACCGCTGTGCACTCCGGTTCGGATAATAACCGCTACCCGCCGAGCACTATTTTGGCGGTGTTGCCGGTGCTCGTAATAGAGTCGCGTGTTCAAAAATGCTACGCTCAAGGAACGCTTATATGATGTAAAATGATATTTATGATGTAAGCGCCTTTATACTTGTGCGCTCAAGTAATAGAATATCTCCTTTGCGGCCGCTCATGTATACGTATGTATAACCCGAAAGATGGCGTCGTCGGCTTTCAGCCCCACGCACAAGGTGCGGGGTGTTCGCAAAAATAGCGCTTTCACACTTAATCCGACGCCTCGGTCCTGTAAAGGAGGTGGTAGCGAGCAAACGAGGCAACCGGACTATAATGCTTTATCACTTTCACTTAGCCATGGAGTTCGAGGGTGGGCTACGACATAGCCCCTGGGGCACCGTGTTTCCAAATTGGGCGCCAGATGTGCCTGGCCGAAACGGCTTTTCACAAAGCGAGGAATCCTAAACATTCCCAAGGTCGATCGAGTGGTTGACCAGTCTCGCTGTATCATGACAACCGTTTTCGCTTTCTACTAAGGTGCTCGCCAAATTAACTGGGGCACAATCGCAGAGTTCTCCGAGCCGCTAAGTAGCCGGCGATACGGAACGAAGGCAGCAAAACACGTGAGCCGGGCAAACCCAACATTTGACCAAAGACATGATTCGAGCTGATGCATATAAGGCCTAACTCGAGACGCCGAACACTCCCAAGGTGTTCGGTCTTTATAATAGCAGGCAAAACAAAGCCCTAAGCCCCTTGTGTCCGTGTACGGCAGGTTCTTCCGGCGCTGCCGATGCCAAAACGCCAGCCTCCACTCGGTTATACCGAAAACCAGGGATTCTAGCAACAAGAGACAGAAGAAAGGTTTACGAGGGTCTTAGTCTGAAAAGAGTCCTGCAACGGGTCCCTACCGCACGCCTCGCTCAGGTCTCCGCGCAGCCATATCCTCGACGGTGTGCACGCTGTTCATCCAGAAAAAGAGAGGAACTTGGTTGGAAAATAAATCGCGCGAGAAAGTGCATAAAAATTGAAATATAGATTAAGAAAGTTGAGCCTATGCTAGCTCATTATGGCTTGTATGTGCAAACCCTTGTGAAGGGGTGTGCGGCTAGGCAGCCCTAGTTTGTTTATTCCGACTCGCCCAGCAGGTCCGGGTCTCAGCGCACTTTGATGAAACGATGCCACGGGACTGGCATTTGAAGCGTAAAAGACGCGAATGTGATATTGTATTGAGCGACGAGAGCTTCCTCGCCCCAAAGGTGCTTGATAGCTGGCTTAAGGGCCCGGGCGCCACTCCTTTGAAGGAAGTGCGGCTATGCCGAATTGTAATAGGGTCTATCCTCACCGCGGATTGTGCCCGATATAGCAGGTTTGTCACCGCCGCCCATCAACACCGCGCAATTGCAGTCCGCCTATTATGGGATCCGATATCGGGCAGTCTATCCTCGCCCGGATACTTCCGACTAATCCAGATGGTCGAAAGTGATTGGTTTTGACATCCAACCTTGGTCCACTGGTGGATCGTCCGACACTTGTCTTGGCGAAGTGCCGGGTCTGGCTTTCCGTGTTATCACGGAAGCAAGTTTACTGTTTTGACTTCTCGAGGGAAAGTATTTTGACTTCCGGTGCTCACCGGTGGGGCTTGTCATTGTCCTCGCCATGATCGAGTTCTTTGTGTCCGCATTAAGTCTGCCGGACTGTTTAAAACCCAACAATTTCGTTGGTATGGTTTGCGTGCCTTCCGGGTATCGTGGATTTGACATATCCGATCTAAAATTTTGTTTAAATTTGATAGCTCGCTCGTTGTCCTTAAGAGGTCGTGGTTTTATTGTCCGCCACGAAGTTTTGAATCCGGCGCTGACCGCCGTGCTCGTGGGCTTTTTTTCTTTATTCCGCGCCGATCTATCCTCGCTGCCGTGACTTTCCGCTTCCATCTCCGATCTCGATGTACTGGTCGCTGGTGCTGCATCTTGCTAGCCAGCTATCTTCTCCGCGCAAAAGCGCCATGAGGCTTGTTAGCGCGCCATTGTTCTTGGCTTCTCTGGCCGAGGTGTTTACAGCCATTCGCCCCTGGACGCTGTGTTTAAAAGCTGCTAAGGCTTCCGTCCGGACAATGACTATTTGGTTCTTTTGGTAAGGAACCTGTTCTGAATTATGCTACTGACTCTCCGGCTGTTGGGTTATATGACTCAGAGCGCCAAGATCCGGAGGGCGGACATAAGTCCCTTGAAAATTTGTTTCAAACGCGCCCTCAAGCTCTTCCCAACTTCCAACAAGAGTTTTCGGGAGGCTTTTGAGCCAATGCCGAGCTGGCCCTTTGAGCTTGAGGGGTAGGTATGTTATGGCGTGAGATCATCTCTCTAGCCATGTGTATGTGTAGTATGTAGTCTTCATCCGCATCTGGTCTCATAGGTCGTCAGATGCCTCTATGTTTATGGGTTTAAACCCTGCTGAAATTCATGATCCAAAGACCTCATCGGTGAAACATAGAGGGTGTGCGCGCTCAGATTTGGGTGTGCCGCTGTCTTCTAACACTTGTCGTGGTGTGTTACTTCCTTGGGTCCTCTTTTTGGCCCGTAGATGGACCTAGTTGGGCCGTCTGCTTACCAGGATTATAATTCGCTTGTGTGCAGCCCCTGCTTGTCGCTGGGCCCGCTATCCGCCGCCTATCCGCCAGCGGCCTCTTTATTTTTTGACCGTGAAGGCTCGATGGCTTCTCGCCAAACTCGCAGCAACTTGCGCTCGGTAGTTTTAGTTTGATGGCCATTGCCATATTTGTTCATGGTCTTGAATACTTTGCTCCACTTCATTCTCGAGCGGTCTTCGCTGTTTTGAGCTTCGCTCGCTTTCTTCAAACTTCTGCAAGGGCGACGAAGTTTTTGCGTATGTTCTTATGCTCGTGTTGTGGCCGGACTGTTGATTGCCCGTGAAGGGGTTGATTATCCGCTCGCCCTGTTCGCCGCTCGCCGGCTTGCCCCGCTCTATCGCTGGGTCGTTAGGAAGGCTGCTTTGATCGAGGCGGATTTAAGGCGCGCTTCACGCCGCCGCTTTTGGTTCTTTATCGGCAAGATTATCCTCCGCCGCCCCGTTGTTCCTCGTTATCGCTTCTTCGGGTGTCCACCATGTATATGTCGATGACGAGGTGGTCTTCCAAAGGTCTCGTAGGCACCGGTTCTGGGAGTCTCCGCATCGCCGCCCATACCATAGATGTCTTCGGAGTCGAGTCGAGTATGTCGGTTAAATCGCCGATGGTGGCTACGGCGGGTGGTGGTGGATCTGAATTTTTCATCATCCGCTGCTCCAACCGCCCCGGCCGAAGTTCGCCAGGCTCGGATAGCGAGAGATGCTTCAATGAATTTATGATATCGCCAAGGGCGAAGTGCTGAAAGATGTCCGCAGCAGTGAATTCCATGATCGGGCGCCAATCGGATTCGACCGCGGGGGCGCAGGAGGTTCGGAGTCCGCAGGAGTCCGCACTCGGAGTCATGGGCTTTACGTGGACAAGGTAAGTGTTTGGCTCCATCGCCGAGGAATTGCGGCCCCGAGGCGGTGTCCAGCCATCCGCCCTCGATTCGAGCGATCGCTCCGACTATGAGTCGGAGCGGATCCGGTGCGGCCTCCAAGGTGCTGTCCGCGCAGAGTTAGGTCATGCCCATCGTGATATAGGGCGCGCCGGCTGTGGCTCGATCCATAGAGGATCAAGTCCCCGCGATATCGGCCGTGAAGTTTAGGCTTCCAAACCTGACTCGACGCCTGTGGGCGAAGCCGATCCGCTCCAGATGGCCAAGGAGTTGCCCAGCAGGCGGTTACCGAATACGAAGATCTGTCCGGGAGAAAGGTCTCACCCAGATTGCGCCGTTGTTGATTGAAGAGGCCATCAAGCCTATCGGTGACGCATACGAGGAACTCTCAATGAAAGCACCAATGTCGGTGTCAAACCGCGGATCTCGGTAGGGGGTCACGAATCTGCATCTAGGCGGATGGTAACAGGAGACAAGGGACACGATGTTTACCTGTGTTCGGGCCCTCTTGATGGAGGTAAAACCCACGCCCCGCTTGATTGATATTGATATTGTGGATGTTTACAAGAGTGGATCTACCACGAGATCAAGGAGGCTAAACCCTAGAAGCTAGCCTATGGTATGATTGTAAGGGTTGTTGTGATTGTAGTCCTACCACCTAAAGCCATCCGGTTTATATAGACACCGGAGAGGGCTAGGGTTACGAGAGTCGGTTACAATGGTAGGAGATCTACATATCCAGACGCCAAGCTTGCCTTCCACGCCAAGGAAAGTCCCATCCGACACGGGTGAAGTCTTCAATCTTGTATCTTCATAGTCTTGGAGTCCGGTCGATGATGATAGTCCGCAAATGATAGTTCGGTCGATGATGGTAGTCCGCTATCCGGACACCCCTAATCCAGACTCCTCGAGGGGCTAGGTGGTTTGACAAGAGGGAAACGAAACCCGTTGGACTCGGATCGGTCAACGAAGGCGCAGGGGAACGCGCAACTACTTAACGGATGCAAGCTTTATGAAAACATGCGATGCAATGCGCATGATGCTATGAGATGAGATGCAAGACATGAACAAAATGCAAAACAAAAGACAAAAACCCAACCACGAAGGAAATAACATATCACATAGCCGAAATGGCAAGAGTTGAGTTACTAATATGGAAAGTTGTATCCGGGCGCTACAACACTCCACCACTATAAGAGGATCTCGCCCCAGATCTAGGATGGCACCGAGGGAAACGAAAGAGGAAGAGAAGAGGTAAAACAAGTTGCTTCTTCGACCAATGAGTGAAACCAAAGAACCTTGAGAGGTTGAACAAATTGAAAGAAACAAAACAACGGAGATGACCAAGATTGCAAACAATTCGCTGGACAAGAGGAACAAGGAATATGATGAGAACCAAGAGGTTTAGTGATAAGATAGATATTGAAACCACTTCGTTAAAACTAGATAGAGAAGGAATGAGATTGATATAATTTGGGCAGCACTCACTAAAAGAAGAAGGAAAACTAGAAAAGATGATAAGAACTTGAAGAGATGACACAACACTCCGTTAAATGGATAAGCAAGGAAAAGAACACGATCCTCACAATTCGAGATGATGAGTGAAGAGAGCAACATCACCATGCCTCCGAAGAAAGAATAGAAGATAGATCATTGAAATAAAAGAATCAAGAAGAAAATGCCAACTTCTACCACAATTGAATTTGGAAGGCATCCTTGCAAGAAGGTTAGAATATAGTTGTTTGAAAACCAACAACGAAACGAATAAGCTTGTAGTGGGCTTATGGAAACATCTCAAGACTATGAGGTGACAACCGCCACTAATGGAAACCATTGATTTGATTGAGAGCACCAAAGAGATGAAAACTTCTTCACCGAGATGATAAAGAGATAACTTGGATCATAGACAAGCACCACAAATAGCAACATTCCCAATGGAAGGCTTTTAGGTGAAATCTATATCAAGATACTCCAACGAAGAAATTATGATGGGTTGAAACAACTCATGATCAAGAGAAAATGATGGTTTTAAAATATCTCCTTCTTGACAACTTGTGAATCATGAAACGTGAAGAGAAATTGTCGAGGATGACATAACACCATCTCAAAAGATAAAGTAGAAAGAATTGCACTTCGAATGCAAGATGAAGAATGCTTGAACTCCTCAAAACAAAACATGTGTTGAGCACCATGTTTATTTTAGAGTATAGCTTACGGGTCATAACTTCGAGAGAAATCTTGAAGAACAATTGAATAATTAAAAGAATCCTTGACGAACCACCATGTAGAACCTCCATGAAGAACTCCGTAATACAAGGATGATAGAAAGAAAGAGAAGTTGAAAACACAAGGTGAAGTCTCGCAATGATTTAGATGGAGCTCATGACGAGATAATGCGGAAAACATGGAACTCCGGAAAGAAAGATGAACAAATGAAATCAAGAATTTTGATGAACCTCCGGAATAAGGAATCGAATTTACTCGATGAAACAAGAATAAGAATTACATTATGCTCATCCTTCACCACTTAAATTGATGACAAGCAATGGATTTGGCCTACTACTTATTCTTTTGCAAGGATTGAAGAGAGATATAGTGCAAACTTGAGAAGCTATTGATGGAACCACCGTGGATTTGGAAACAACGAATGAATTGATATGATAAAAAAGGAAGTGAAATCTTGAACGAACCACCGTAAGGATTGAAAATGAGCGTAGCAAAGGCACAATTCACCAGGAAGAATTGGAAAACGAATGAAGATGCTTGAGAGAATTTAGATACAAGAGAATGAAGAGATCTTGAACTGATTAGATAATACTTGAATGATGCACCGGTATGATTTGGAGAACGAGAGCTGAAAGCTGAGAATGAGGAATTATGACATGATGGCCTACGGAGGAAAGAAATGGGAACAACTCATGAAATGCTCCGGATGGGTAAAAAGAATACTCACAATCGAAAACAATTATGAGAGGATGGCATCAAGCTAGAACCATGAATCTTGAAGTGAATGGAGCAAGATTTAAGAGAAACTCTTCTTCGGTCTTCAAATGCTGAGAATGACGAGGAGAAACACCACCAAATTGTTGAGAAACTCCGGAAGGATTAAAAGAGGAAAGGTTGAGCCAAAGATGAAAAGAGTTTGAAAGCGACCTTGGAGAAGGCATGTGACTGATGAAAATTCATTCTTACGTCAAACTTCAAAAGACTTTGGGAATCGCTCCGGATAAATTAGAAGAGTCAGGTAAGATCCTGGGAAAAGACCTGTGGATTAGGGCCCACTCAAAGAAAACACCGTTGAAGGATTGCTTGAAATAAAGATTGCACCGGAAGAATTAAATGGCTTGAATGGGATAACAACCTTGAAATATCTTGAACGGATCTGGAATGACAAGACGCGCCTTCTGAGATATCTTCAACACTCCAGAACAAATGAATAGTGAGAAGTGAATGATTAAGAGGTGCATCGGCATGAGAAAGCATTAGAAACGAGGAAAGGAATATGATGAATATCGAAAGCTTGAATTGGATCCACCGTAGAAGAAACAACAATGAAGGATGATGAACTTGAAACTGTTGAGCATCTTCATGGGAAATCACCGGATAAGAACATTGAAAGAAAAGAATGAAGAGACTTCCCACAAATAAAAGGATACATGATTAAGAAATTTGAGTCCTTGAAGAAAAAGGGTGGGAGGGCGGGAAAACAAAACAACTTGGGACGGATGAAACAAACACCGTTGAGAAAACTTAGAATTGATCTTGCAAACGTTGAAATGATCGGATCCACTTGAAGAGAAGCACGCCGGTTGGGAAAAGAATTAACATGACGACCTCGATGATCAAGAAGGATTAGTATTCACATAGCAATATGAGATTTTTTTACACACCGTTTAGGGAAGGTATGGATTCAACATTTGACTTTGAAGCAACTCGAATACCACAAATAAAACAAAACAAAGGATTTGGCTTGCGTAATAAGCCGAACAAATACATATGATAGAGATTTACCCAATCTCATATCATGCATCCGTCGGAAAGATATTCTAGGAGCTACTTGAATTCCCACCTATAAACTCCCAAACTTTCTCGGTTATGCAATCAGGTGTTGGGGATACAGGGACACAAAATATATCACCCAAACTAACAATACCTAGATCCAATTGATCCATCCTTCAACACATAACCAAGAAAACTCCGAAATCGTGGTACCTCAACCTTCAAAAGCATCCGTTATACAAGTTATGGCAATACTCCGAACTCCCCAAGATCGGGTGACGCCGAGGTTATCTCACCAACAACTGCATAAAAGAGATTTTCGATGTCGGCAAAACTCGTATTCCGAACTGCAACGATAAAATTATGACGACAACACCTCGAGCTCAACTCCCCGGACACCGCCACAACCCCTAAATGTCGAGGCACCAAGAACAATGTTCTCGCCACAAGACTATCGAACGATCCCAAGATACCCGCGTGATCCTAAAAAAAATCGTGAAATTTGAGGAGAGGAAAGACAAAACATTTACGGCAGGAGGCAAGAGGCCTCACCAGAGCGACGAAGGGACTGAGGAGTAAAAAGAATCCTACTCTCCGATATATATAATCCTAAAACTCAAAATGGTTTTCTTCTAGACTCAACAACGCCAACAATCAAGGGGGCTCCTATGGTCGGTCGAGGCTCGATACTAACTTGTCACGCCTAAGATGCGACCCTATCCTAAAGGAACTCAAGGTCCCACCAAGGATAGAAGCGCATCTTGAAGACGCTTTTGCAAGGTGGATATCATTACATCAACATTACATAATAGTGGGATGCATCCAATACATACAAGATCACCTGAATACAACAATACAACATCACAACATACAAGATCAACATCCCACTACGGATGAATCATAAACATAAACTCAAACAATATCCACTCGCTAGACCAGCTGCCGACCGAACCTATCCCCGATCAAGAAGAAGAAGAAGAACTCCAAAACAAGCAAACATCGCCTCGCCATGATCATCGTGACAACCTGTACCGCAACTATTGGTGTAGTAAATCGTGAGCCACGAGGACTCAGAATCCCATTACCATGGGTATCAAGACTAGCAAAGCTTAATGGGAAAGGAAGGGGTAAAGTGGTGAGGTTGCAGCAGCGACTAAGCAAGTATGGTGGCTAACATACGCAAATGAGAGCGAGAAGAGAAACAAAGGAACGGTCGTCAACTAGTAATGATCAAGAAGTGATCCCGAACTCCTACTTACGCCGACATAACCTAAACCGTGTTCTCTCTCGATCAACCCCGAAAAGAGACACTCACGATTACACACACGGTTGGTGTATTTTAGAAGAGTTTACTTCAAGTTTACTACAACCGACATTAACAAATTCCCATCTGCCACATAACCACGGGCACGGCCAAAGTTCAAACCCTGCAGGGTGTCCCAACTTAGCCCATGATAAGCTCTCGCAATCAACGAAGGATATTCTTCTCCCCGAAGACCCGATCAGTCTCGAGTCCCGCTACAAGACATTTCGACAATAATAAAACAAGACCAGCAAAGCCGCCTGATGTGCCGACAACCCGATAGGAGCTGCACATATCTCGCTCTCGTGGCAACACCGGATGAGACTAGCTACGAGTAAAACCAAGCCTCAAGTTTCCCAAGGTGGCCCCAAGAGTAGCTCGGTTGGAACCAGCACTTAGAGAAGCACCGCCCGGGGCTAATAAAGATGACCTCGAGAGAGCGACTCCCAAGGAAAAGTAGGTGGTGGTGAGGCAAATGGTAAAACCAAGGTTGGGCCTTCTCGAGGAGTTTTATTCAAAGAGAACTGTCAAGGGGGTCCCATAAATCACCCAACCGCGTTAGGGACGCAAAACCGGGAACATAATACCGATATGACGGAAACTAGGGCGGCAAGAGGAACAAAACACTGCATAAGGCCGAGCCTTCCACCCTTTACCAAGTATATAGATGCATTAATAATATAAGAGATATTGTGATATCCCAACATAAACATAATCCAACATGGAGCAATCTTCATCTTCACCGCAACTAGCAACGCTATAAGAGGGCTGAGCAAAAGCAAGAACATAGCCAAGCAACGGTTTGCTAGGAAGGGTGACAAAGGTTAGAGGTTCATGGCAATTTGGGAGGCTTGATAAGCAAGTGGTAGGTAACGCAGCATAGCGATAGAACGAAGCAACTAGCATAGCAATGATAGTAATGAGATCCAAGGTGACGGTCATCTTGCCTGAAATCCCGCAAGGAAGAAGAACGAGTCCATGAAGAAGACAACCGAGTAGTCGAACGAATCCTCACAACTCCGAATGAAACCGGCTAACGAGAGAAGCAAACCGAAAGAAGCAAACAACATAGTAAACAACCATCACATAATCATGGCATGTTGCACAACCAAGTATGATGCATGTCCGTTTAATGAGGCATGGCATGGCAAAGTGCAACAAACAATACTTCAAGTTAAGGGGCTCAATATGCAACGAAGTTGCATATCAACGAAACACCACATGCAATTATTTAGTTTGATCTCGTTATAAGCTACTCAACAATATTAAATGTTGTTAAACATGACAAGAGGTGAGGCATAAGTAAACTAACTATTTAGGCAAGTTTAAATGAGGCCGAAACAACAAACAACAAATTCGAAAATCCTCATGCATATTTCGAATTTGGTACTGTTCTGCCCTAAACACAATTTTACTGTTGTTAAACAGCAAAATAAAGTGCACCATGTTAAACTAGGCATTTTTCCACCCCATTTACATATAAAGTTTATTAAAATTGAGCTACGGTTATTTAGTTATGAAATAAATCATTTTAACATATTATTTGAGCAAAATTAAACAAACAGCATTTTAAGCATTTTAAACATGGATGAAAGTGGCATATTATGAAACTAGACAGAAATCTAAGCATTTTACATGTATAAATTATTTACATATGATGCACCACTTGTGAGTTATTAAATGCATGAACTTTAGGGTTTTTCTGCAATCAGAAAACTCGATAATTAGGAAATTCGCAGAACCAAAAACATAATCGGGCCGAATGCTGCGACTGTGGAAACCCAGCAGCAGATCTCGCCCAAGCGGATGTGGGTGAGGCAACAAAGGCAGGAAAAAGAGAGCAAAAATTGGGGCAGCCGGGACTTGATCCCACGACCTCAGATAGAGGAGCAAAGCCCGCCAAGGCGCTGCTGCTACTTATTATTGCAAAACAAGGGCGCATCAAGTTGAACCGCAAAGCCAGGCCTTCTTCGGGATCACAGAGGAACTGGTGCCGATGCCGGCAAGCAAGACGGCGACTGTCGCGACCACAGCCGATGGCGGGGTGCGGAAATAGGTGGAGGTGTGGTGCGCGGCGTGCGGAGTGAGGCGGAAGCAGAGACCTCGAGCTCAAGCGCTTCCTTGGCTCGGGGCCATGGCGAGGTACGGCGGAGGCACTAGGTGGGCATGCAAGCAATCGGCGATGGATGATTCAATTGACGGGGAAAAGGTATGAGGAAGCATGGCTGCTCACGTAGAGGGGCTTGGGGAAGTCGATCGAGCCCGGGGACGAGGAGATGCGACAAAGGAAGGCGCTGACCAGCGCTGTCCCTGAAGTAGCAGGAAGCAGGGGAGGAAGACGACGACGGGGAGGTAGCCGAACTTGGCGATCCTTGGGCGCGGGAAGATGGATCTGGCCGGTCTTGGGGAAGATCGAGGCGCGGGACTCATCTGCGGGTGGTTCTCGTCGGCGGAGGGAGCTCCGGTGCCGCTGCGGAACTTGCGGGCGAACGGGGCGAGGCAGAGGAGATGCAGACAGCAGCGGCGCAGCAGACAGGCTCCGCGACGCGAGGCTTGGCGCGACTTGGCGAGGCGGGGCGAGGGAGGCCGCCAGCTTCTGGCCGGTGCGCTACCGATGACGAGGACGCGGAAGTGGTCAGGTCCTGCGGGTTGGTTGCGGACGACGAGGGCTACGATGGTCGGCGAGGTGCTCGGAGAGGAGCCGGCGAGTGCGCTGGTTCGGGAGCGAACTCTCCACGCTCGGGCTTCGATCCAGGCCGAACGGGAGGCAGAGGAGGCCTCATGGCTGTTGGATGGATGGATCGGTGGGATGCACTCGTTGGGTGGCGCGAAATCAAGGGAGATGGTCGGGCCGCTGGTTGATCTCGGCAGAGAGGAAAATGAGGAGGAGGTGGATTCGGGAGGATCCCGATGGGGATTTTGTGGAGTGGCGGCGGCGGTGGCCGGGAGGATGGGACATCTCCTCAATTTTAGGGTTGGACAATATATATACAAGACGTGGCTTAGGTTAGGGCTACATCATCCCTACGATCGTAATCGGACGGTCGCGAATAAAATAGTTAGGAGCCCAATTGACAAAACGGAGATGTTTTGTAGACGTTAGGGATGATCCGACACAACGGTAACGACTGCCCGGTCGGGTTCCGGGAGTTTCGACACGCCGAGGGGTCAATGCACGTGCATGGAGGGGCTAGGTGGTTTGACAAGAGGGAATCGAAACCCGTTGGACTCGGATCGGTCAACGAAGGCTAGGGGAACGCGGCAACCACGAACGATGCAGGCTTTATGAAAACATGCAGATGCAATGCGATGATGCTATGAGATGAGATGCAAGACATGAACAAAATGCAAAACAAAAGACAAAAACCCAACCACGAAGGAAATAACATATCACATAGCCGGAAATGGCAAGAGTTGGAGTTACTAATATGGAAAGTTGTATCCGGGCGCTACAACACTCCACCACTACAAGAGGATCTCGCCCCGAGATCTAGGATGGCACCGAGGGAAACAAAAGAGGAAGAGAAGAGGTAAAACAAGTTGCTTCTTCACCAATGAGTGAAACCAAAGAACCTTGAGAGGTTGAACAAATTGAAAGAAACAAAACAACGGAGATGACCAAGATTGCAAACAATTGGTTGGACAAGAGGAACAAGGAATATGATGAGAACCAAGAGGTTTAGTGATAAGATAGATATTGAAACCACTCCGTTAAAACTAGATAGAGAAGGAATGAGATTGATATTATCCATTTGGTTTGGCCAACTAGATTGGTAGTTCTTGCAATGGGAGAAGTGCATGGCTTTGGGTTCAATCTTGCATTGTCCTTACCCAAAGGATGTAAAGGGTTGCAAGGCACGATTGTATTGTTGCCATCGAGGATAACAAGATGGGGTGTTTATCATATTGCATGAATTTATTCCTCTACATCATGTCATCTTGCTTAAGGCGCTTTCTATTTTTAACTTAATACTCTAGATGCATGCTGGATAGCGGTCGATGAGTGGAGTAATAGTAGTAGATGCGTAATCGCTTCGATCTACTTGTCTCGCACGTGATGCCTATATACATGATCATACCTAGATAACCTCATAACTATGCTCAATTCTGTCAATTGCTCAACAGTAATTTGTTCACCCGCCGTAGAATATTTATGCTCTTGAGCGAAGCCACTAGTGAAACCTATGGCCCCCGGGTCTATTCTCATCATATCAATCTCCATCACTTTTATACTTGCTTTGTTTTTACTTTGCTTTTACTTTTACTTTGCATCTTTATACCAAAAATACCAAAAATATTATCTCTATCAGATCTCACTCGTGACATGACCGTGAAGGGATTGACAACCCTAATCGCGTTGGTTGCAGTAGCTATCGCTTTGTGCAGGTACGAGGGACTTGTGCGTGGACTCACTGGATGGATACCTTGGTTCTCAAAAATGAGGGAAATACTTACGCCATCGTGCTGCTGCATCATCCTCTCCTCTTTGGGGAAAACCAACACAAGCTCAAGACGAGCAAGAAGGATTTCTGGCGCCGCTGTCGGGAGTCTATGCAAAAGTCAACATACCAAGTACCCATCACAATCCCTATCTCGTGATTACATTATTTGCCATTTGCCTCTCGCTTTGCTCTCCCCACTTCACCCTTGCCGCTTTATTCGCCTCTCTTTCCCAATCTCCTCCTCTTTTCCCGCTGCCTTTTCCTCGTCTCGCTTGTTTGCTCGTGTGTTGATTGCTTGTTTGTCGCGATGGCTCAAGATGCTACCAAATTGTGTGACTTCACCAATACCAATAATAATGATTTCGTTAGCACTGATTGCTCCTCTTGCCAATATCGAATCTTGTGAAATCAATACTGCTTTGTTGAATATTGTTATGAAAGATCAATTCGCCGCCTTCCTAGTGAAGATGCCGCTACTCATCCTAATAGCTTCATTGATTTATGTGATATGCAAAAGAAAAAAGATGTCGATAATGATGTCGTTAAATTGAAGCTATCTCCTTTTCGCTTAGAGATCGTATAAAGAGTGGTTTTCATCTTTGCCTAAAAATAGTATTGATTCTTGGAACAAGTGCAAAGATGCTTTTATCTCTAAGTATTTTCCTCCCGCTAAGATTATCTCTTAGGAACGATATTATGAATTTTAAGCAACTTGATCATGAACATGTTGCACAAGCTTGGGAGAGAATGAAATTAATGATACGAATTGTCCTACTCATGGTTTGAACTTATGGATGATTATACAAAAAAAATTATGCTGGATTGAATTTTGCTTCTAGAAATCTTTTAGATTCGGCCGCGGGAGGCACTTTTATGGAAATCACTTTAGGATATGCTACTAAACTTCTAGATAATATTATGGTTAATTATTCTCAATGGCATACTGAAAGATCTACTAATAAAAAAGTGCATGCTATAGAAGAAATCAATGTTTTGGGTGGAAAGATGGATGAACTTATGAAATTATTTGCTACTAAGAGTGTTTCTTCTGATCCTAATGATATGCCTTTGTCTACATTGATTGAGAATAATAATGAATCTATGGATGTGAATTTTGTTGGTAGGAATAATTTTGGTAACAACGCAGATAGAGGGAATTTTAATCCTAGGCCTTATTCTAGTAATCCTTCTAATAATTATGGAAATTCCTACAACAACTCTTATGGAAATTTTAATAAGATGCCTCTTAATTTGAGAGTAGTGTTAAAGAGTTTATGAATTCACAAAAAAAATTAATGCTTTGCTTGAAGAGAAATTGCTTAAAGTTGATGATTTGGCTAGGAACGTTGATAGAATTTCTCTTGAGATTGATTCTTTAAAGCTTAGATCTATTCCTCCTAAGCATGATATCAATGAGTCTCTCAAAGCTATGAGAATTTCCATTGATGAGTGCAAAGAAAGAACCGCTAGGATGCGTATACAAAAGATGCCTTTATTAAAGCGTGTTCTTCTAATTTCTATGAAAATCAAGATGAAGATCTAAAATTTATTGATGTGTCCCCTATCAAATCTTTGTTTTGCAATATGAATCTTTATGAAACTGAATATGATCTTCCTTGCCTAGAAGGCGTTCTAAGAATTTGAGTTTTTAGATCTTGATGATGAAATTGACAAAAGTGGGATTGAAAGAAATAAAATCTAGATATTGCTAAACGCACTATATTGGATCTCAAGGAATTTAATTATGAAAATTGCTATTTAATTTATTGTATTTCCTTGTTGCAAACCGTACTAAATTCTCCTCATGCTTATAGTCAAAATAAGGCCTTTATCGAACACATTGTTGATGCCTTGATGCAATCTTATGAAGAAAAACTTGAGTTGAAAGTTTCTATCCCTAGGAAACTCTATGATGAATGGGAACCTACTATCAAGATTAAAATTAAAGATTATAAGTTTCATGCTTTGTGTGATTTGGGTGCTAGTGTCTCTACTATTCCCAAAACTTTGTGTGATTTGCTAGATTTCGTGACTTTGATGATTGCTTTCTAAACTTGCATCTTATGGATTCCACTATTAAAAACCTATGGGAAGAATTAATGATGTTCTTATTGTTGCAAATAGGAATTATGTGCCCGTAGATTTTATCGTTTTGATATAGATTGCAATCCTCCATGTCCTATTATTCTTGGTAGACCTTTCCTTAGAACGATTGGTGCAATTATTGATATGAAGGAAGGGAATATTAGATTCCAATTTCCATTAAAGAAAGGCATGGAACACTCCCTAGAAAGAAAATAAAATTACCATACTAATCTATCATGGAGCTACTTATGGATTGCCTACCAAAGATGGCAATACCTAGATCTATCCTTGCTTTTATGCCTAGCTAGGGCGTTAAACGATAGCGCTTTGTTGGGAGGCAACCCAATTTTATTTTTAGTTTTTAGTTTTTGCTTCTGTTTAGGAATAAATAATCCATCTAGCCTCTGTTTATATGTGGTTTTATCTTTAATTAGTGTTTGTGCCGAGTTAAACCTATTGGATCTTCTTGGGTGATAGTTATTTCATCTTGCTGTAATTTCCAGAAACTTTGCGCTCAGTGCCCGAATTGTTAAAAATCACCAGAACGTGATAAAATACTGATTCCAATTGATGCTGATCAATAAACAAAATTTCCAGGTCTTCTAATTTTGGTAGAATTTTTGAGTTCGAGAAGTTTGCGTTAGTTACATATTACTACAGACTGTTCTGTTTTTGACAGATTCTGTTTTGCGTGTGTTGTTTGCTTATTTTGATGAATCTATGGCTAGTAAAATAGTTTATAATCCATAGAGAAGTTTGAATACAGTAGGTTTAACACCAATAAAAATAAATAATGAGTTCATTACAGTACCTTAAATTTGTCTTTTCTTTTCTTTCTCTAACGGAGCTCACGAGATTTCTATTGAGTTTTGTGTTGTGAAGTTTTCAAGTTTTGGGTGAATTCTTTTGATAGATTATGGAACAAGGAGTGGCAAGAGCCTAAGCTTGGGGATGACCATGGCACCCCCAAGATAATCCAAGGACACCAAAAAGTCAAAGCTTGGGGATGCCCCGGAAGGCATCCCCTCTTTCGTCCACTTCCATCGGTAATTTACTTGGAGCTATATTTTTATTCACCACATGATATGTGTTTTGCTTGGAGCGTCTTGTATTATTTATGCCTTTGCTTGTTAGTTTACCACAATCATCCTTGCTGTACACACCTTTTGAGAGAGCGATACATGAATTGGAATTTGATAGAATACCTATGTGCTTCACTTACATCTTTTGAGCTTGATAGTTTTGCTCATAATGCTTCACTTATATCTTTTGAGCGTGATAATTTTTGCTCTAGTGCTTCACCTAGATCTTTTAGAGCATGGTGGTGGATTTGTTTTAAAGTAACTTGATCTCTCATGCTTCACTTAGATTATTTTGAGAGTCGTTAATAGCATGGTAATTTGCTTAATGTCTATATACTTGGTATTCAAGATATGTGAAACTTTCTTTGAGTGCTGAATACTAAGATAAGTTTGATGCTTGATAATTGTTTTGAGATATGGAGGTGATAATATCAAAGTCGTGCTAGTTGAGTAGTTGTGAATTTGAGAAATGCTTATGTTGAAGTTAGCAAATCCCGTAGCATGCACATATGGTTAAAGTTGTGTAACAAATTTGAAACATGAAGTGTACCTGGCTTGTGCATCCTTATGAGTGGCGGTCGGGGACGAGCGATGGTATTTTCCTACCAATCTATCCCCCTAGGAGCATGCGCGTAGTACTTGATTTTTGATGACTTCTAAATTTTTGCAATATGTATGATTGAGACCGATGAATTGCGGGTTTATGATCCAGCTTATCTATGAATAATATTTGAATCTTCTCTGAATTCTTTTATGTATGATTGAGTTATCTTTGTAAGTCTCTTCAATTATCCGCTTGGTTTGGCCAACTAGATTGGTAGTTCTTGCAATGGGAGAAGTGCATGGCTTTGGGTTCAATCTTGCGTGTCCTTACCCAAGGATGTAAAGGGTTGCAAGGCACGATTGTATTGTTGCCATCGAGGATAACAAGATGGGGTATTTATCATATTGCATGAATTTATTCCTCTACATCATGTCATCTTGCTTAAGGCGCTACTCTGTTTTTAACTTAAATACTCTAGATGCATGCTGGATAGCGGTCGATGAGTGGAGTAGTAGATGGAAAATCGCTTCGATCTACTTGTCTCGGACGTGATGCCTATATACATGATCGCACTCTAGATAACCTCATAAGTATGCTCAATTCACAATTGCTCAACAGTAATTTGTTCACCCAATCGTAGAATATTTATGCTCTTGAGAGAAGCCACTAGTGAAACCTATGGCCCCGGTCTATTCTCATCATATCAATCTCCATCACTTTTATACTTGCTTTGTTTTTACTTTGCTTTTACTTTTACTTTGCATCTTTATACCAAAAATACCAAAAATATTATCTCTATCGATCTCACTCGTAAGTGACTGTGAAGGGATTGACAACCCCTAATCGTGTTGGTTGCAGTAGCTATCGCTTTTGTGCAGGTACGAGGACTTGTGCGTGGCCTCCTACCGGATTGATACCTTGGTTCTCAAAAGTCGAGGGAAATACTTACGCCATCGTGTTGCATCATCCTCTCTCTTCGAGGAAAACCAACGCAAGCTCAAGACGAGCAATCGCTAACTAATTAACAAAGAGTTAGCTTCATTAGCAGTGTTAATTAGGTTTAGTTAACTAGAATAATTAAGTTAATTAATTATTTAACTAATTAATCATTTATTTATTTTTATCTTTTTTAATAAAACAGGGATGTGGGGCCCTAGCAACAAGGCCCATAGGCCATAGCAGGCGAGGCGTTAGGGCAAAGCCCGAACGGGCCGGCGACGGTGGCCGCAATCCGCCTGGAAGCGGAGCTTGACGGGCGCTGGGTGATCGACCCAGCGCGCACGACGGGCGGGGCAAACAGGGCGGCAATGGGCACCGACGGCCACGCCCGATGAGCGGCCGCAGCCGTTAGGGGACGAATAGCAAGCAGCTGCCGGGCGAGGCTCGCACGGTCGCAGCAGCGAGGGGAGCAGGGCGGCGCCCGTGCGTGCTTCGGCAAGGCGGGCGACAGACGACACGGAGCTCGGACGGCACTAGCAGCGAGCGGGAGGCAGCGGCGAATGGACGCGGCGTGCAGGGTCGGGGTGCGGTGTCACGAGGGAAGGTGGAAGTCGGGTCGGGCGCCGTGGCCGCGGTTAACGGCGTGCGAGGGCGGATGGCAGAGGGAGAGGCCGGGCCTCACCAACGTTGCAGGGAAAATGGCAGCGAGCTCAGGGAGGTGGACGGGGATGACGACGAGCGATGATGGGGACGAGTCGACAACGGAGAGGACAGCGTGCAGTCCGGCGGGGAGGTCCAGCGAACGGCAGGGCTCCGGTTGGCGGCGACGTCTAGGGAGCGGCAAGGCTCGCTGGAGACCGTGGGGAGGTTGGGGAGGCATGCGATGGGTCAAGGCGGCAGGAGGGGCGACCGGGCGTCTCCGGCGAGCCGGCGAGGCGCGAGATCGAGCGCCCCCGATCCCGATCAGATCGAGAGGGGGTGGAGTGGCGACGTGGGGGGGAAAGTGCGGCGACGGGGGTAAGGGTTTGCGGGGGGTGAGGGGATAAGTGAGTGGGGTGCGGCCGGTTGGGCCATGTAGGCTGGCCTGGCCTGTGAGCTGGGTCGCCTGGTCCAGTGGGGGTGGGGTTTTGCCCTTTTTTGTTTTATTTTTTTATTTTTCTTTTCTTTATTTTCCTTGAGGGAGTCCTGGATTAGGGGGTGTCCGGATAGCCGAACTATCATCGTTGACCGGACTCCTGGACTATGAAGATACACGATTGAAGACTTCGTCCCATGTCCGGATGGGACTTTCCTTAGCGTGGAAGGCAAGCTTGGCGATACGGATATGTAGATCTCCTACCATTGTAACCGACTCAGGTGACCCTAACCCTATCCGGTGTCTATATAAACCAAGGGTTTTAGTCCAGAGGACTAACAACAATCATACCATAGGCTAGCTTCTAGGGTTTAGCCTCTCCGATCTCGTGGTAGATCCACTTTTGTACTACCCATATCATAAATATTAATCAAGCAGAGTAGGGTTTTATCTCCATCGAGAGGGCCCAACCTGGGTAAAAACATCGTGTCCCTTGTCTCCTGTTACCATCCGCCTAGACGCACAGCTCGGGACCCCTACCGAGATCCGCCGGTTTTGACAATCGACATTGGTGCTTTCATTGAGAGTTCCTCTATGTCGCCATCCTAGGCCCGATGGCTCTTTGATCATCGACACGACGGGTCCGGGTGAGACTTTTCTCCCGGACAGATCTTCGTGTTCGGGCGGTTTTGCATCGCGGGCCAATTTGCTTGGCCGCTTGGAGCAGATCGAAGCTACGCCCGCCATCGTCAGATTTGGGAGTTTGAACTACACGGCCGACATCCGCGGAGACTTGATCTTCGACGGATTCGAGCCATAGCTGCCGCCGCCACGACCGCTCCTCGATGGGCACGATCTAGCTCTCACCGCCAACAGTGCCTCGAGGTCGCATCAGCCCGCCCGACCCTTAGCTCGAGCCGACTACCGATCGAGGACGAGTGGTTGGACACCGCCGGAGGCTACGATTTCACGGCGATTGAACTGAACTCCATCCTGTCCTTATGCGAAGACCGTGACTCCAAGGTGCCGGACTCCTCTCCGACTCCGAACCTCCCGCGCCCGCCAATCTAATCCGATTGGGGCCGGTCATGGAGTTCATCGCATGACATCTTTTCAAAGACTCGCCTTTGGCGACATCCTCGAATTCACTAAAGTCTCTCTTTATCAGAGAGCCCGGCCGGACTACGGTCGAAGGTTGGGATGCGACGACGAAGAAATTCAACGCCCACCCACCGCCCACTTTGTAGCCACTGCTGAAAGCTTAAACGACGTTTCGATTTTGATCAGAGACATCGACGGTATGGACGCCGATGTAGGAGACAACAATGAACCAGCACCTACAGGATGCTGGACAACCACCTCATCTCATGACGATACATGGTGGATACACCTAAAGGAAATGAAGACGAGGAACAACGGACGCCACGGCGATAAATCCTCGAAAAGCAGTCAAACGGCAACGTAAACGCCGCATCAAGTCCCGCCGACAAAGACCCAGCCATAGAGCAGGCTAACCGTGGACAATGAACATGCTATCGAGCAACCGTCCAACAGGACAACTTGATAAACAACCTGCCCCCGGAAAGATAACAGTCCGATGATCTCACGCCGGACAAATTGTGGGAGCAGAAGAACCTCCACAAAAGGCTCGCCCATCGCGCTGTAGCCTGAAAAAGGTAAGCGAAGCTCAAAACAGCGGAAGATGCACTCAAAATCAGATGGAGCAAAGTACTCAACACCATTGAGAAATACGGCGACAACCGCCAAATAAAGAGCTACCCAAGCTCAAATTATCGCTCGAGTTCGATGAGGAGGCCTTAGAGCCCCGCAATCAAAGAACAAAGAGGCCGCCTGGTCGGATAGACGACCACATGGCAAACATGGAGCGGCAAGCGGGCCGCACACAGCCTCGCACGCGATCCGTATAAGGATTCAGATCAAAAGGGTGGCCCAATAGGTCCATCTATGGGCCGAGAAAGCAAGCTCTTCCAAGCAATGCAACACGCCAAATATTCAACATCACGGCACACCCAAATATAGGGGTGCCGCACACCCCGTGGTTTCACCGATGAGGTGTTGGATCACAATTCCCAGCGGATTCAAATCTGTAAACATAGAGGCATACGACGGAACAATGCACTCGAGTCTGGATTGAGGATTACATCCTCCACATATACATGGCTAGAGGAGATGATGTCCACGCCATAAAATACTTACCCTCAAGCTCAAAGGCCAGCCCGCATTGGCTCAAAAGCCTCCCTGAAAATACCATTGAAGTTGGGAAGAGCTCGAGGATGCTTTTCGAGCAAATTTTCAAGGGACTTATGTCCGCCCTCCGGATGCACGATTTAAGTCACATAACTCAACAACCCGGAGAGCCAGCCCGAATTCGGAGCAGGTTCCTTACCAAAAGAACCAAATAGTCGACCGTCCGGATGTCAAGCCTTAGCAGCTTTCAAACACAACGTCTGAGACAAATGGTCATGCATACACCTCGCCAGAGAAGCCGAGAACCATGGCTGCATTAATAAGTTTCATGACCCGCTTATGCTGGAGAGGATAGTTATTGGCAAGATGCGCCCAGCGACCCAAGTACATCCAAGTCGTGGATGGAATGGAAACCACGACGCAGCAAGGACCAGCGCCGGACAAAGGGAAACAATCCAAGAGCACGGCAGCAGTCAACGCCGGATTCGTAAGCTCCCGACGTAATCATAAAAAATGCCCTCAAGGACAACAATGATGAGCTATCCAACCTAAACAAAATCTTGGACAAAATATGCCAAATCCACAAGATTCTGGAAGCTCGCAAACCATACCCACAGAGATTGTTGGTTTTCAAGCAGTCCGCAACTCAATGTTGAACACAAGGGGCTCGACACACCAAGCGAGGACGATGACGAACCCCACAAGCAGAAAGCACCGAAAACAAAAGAATTTCCCACAAAAGTCAAAACAAAGGAACTCAATTCAAGTGACAAAGGAAAAACATATGGGCGCCCATAGAAACACGCTACCGCACGATCTATCCCAAGAGTCCCAATGATGGTTGTCAAAACCAATCACCTTCGATCATCAGACTATTCCGAAGTATCCGAACGCAGGATGAACTGCCTTGATATTAGATCCTATAATCGATGCACTCTAATTTACATGTGTCCTAATGGACGGAGGTAGCGATCTAAACCTGCTATATCAGACACAATCCGCAAAATGGGGTAGACCTAACTAAAATTCGCCATAGCAACACCTCCTTCAAAGGGTAATGCCAGGCCTATATGCCCATTGTACGGGCTCCCTCATCGCTATGTGACGCCCCGATTCAATCATACACTAATCATACACGCAAACGGTATGATCAAGATCTGGACTCACGGAAGATATCACAACACAACTCTAAAACATAAATAAGTCTTACAAGCATCATAATACAAGCCAGGGCCTCGAGGGCTCGAATACAAGTGCTCGATCATAGACGAAGTCAGCGGAAGCAACAATATCCGAGTACGTATAAGTTAAACAAGTTGCCTTAAGAAGGCTAGCACAAACCGATACAGATCGAAGAGGCGCAGCCTCCTCGCCTCGATCCTCCTAACTACTCCCGGTCGCCGCCGCCAGCTGCACGTAGTAGTAGGCACCTCCGGGTAGTAGTCGCCATCGACGGTATGCTCGCCCTGGCTCCATCGTCTCGTCGCAGAACGGGTAAAGAAAGGGGGAAAAGGGGAACAAGGCAACCGTGAGTACTCATCCAAAGTACTCGCAAGCAAGGAGCTACACTACATATGCATGGATATATGTGTAAAGGGCCATCGCGGACCGAGCGTAATGCCGTAATAAGAGGGGATAGCTAATCCTGTTGAAGACTACGCTTCGCAGCCTCCGCTTTGCAACATGTAGAAGAGAGCAGATCAAGTCCTCCAAGTAGCATCACATAGCAATATTCCTACCCGCGATCTCCTCCTCGTAACTCCTGAGAGAGAGCGACCACCGGTTGTATCCGCACTTGGAAGGGTGTGTTTTATTAAGTATCCGTTCTAGTTGTCATAAGGTCAAGGTACAACCCAAGTCGCCCTGTTATCAAGATCACGGCTATTCAATAGATTAAACCACCGCAGGGTGCACCACATAACCCAACACGCTTGATCCCATTTGGCCGACACACTTTTCTCGGGTCATCCCCGCCGCGAAGATCAACACGCCGCAGCCCCACCTAGGCACAACAGAGGCCAGCACGCCGGTCTAAAACCTAAGCGCAAGGGGTCCGGGCCCATCGCCCAATGCACACTGCATGTTGCGAGGGCGGCCAAAGCGTAACTAGCCCCATTAATACAAGAGCAGGCTTATTTCCAATCCGCGCGCCGCCACCGCAAGGCCACGGCGCTTCGGCCGATACCACGACGCCGGATACCCATAACTACTCCCACGAGATGGTTAGTGCGAGATAGACCAAATGGCCGCACTCGCATCAAATACCCAGATCTCGTTAAACGGTTAAGTATCCGCTGAACGCCGACCAGGCCAGCCCACCTCTCACCTGTAGTCTCAACTCTGGCCTGCCGCCCGCCAAAGTAACAATGGGGCCGGGGAACCCAGCCCACCTCTACCGGATGGAGCCACCGCCCTTTCAAATTTCCCCATCTCCTAACAAGATTGGTGTAATGTAACAGTTGTAAGGTATATAGATATGCCCGTGATCACCTCCTCAAGAGATCACGACCCAAAGAGTATAGCATGGCGATTTGGACAAGAGTGTAGGGCCACCGATGGAACACTAGCATCCTATACTAAGCAAGAGGATAGCATGTAAAGGTAACAATGAGTAGCAAGGACAAAGCTATGCAGCAAGATAGGATCAATCGAAAGCAAGAATATGCTACACTACTCTAATACAAGCAAAGATAGAGAAGAGTAGGCGATATCCGTGATCAAAGGGGGCTTGCCCGGTTGCTCCGCAAGAGAGAGGGGTCGCCAACACCGTAGTCGATCGGGTACCAGCAGAGCATCAGCCTCGTAGTTCACCGGAGATAAGAGGGGAAGAAACAATGAATACAATGCAAACATAAACACGACGATGCGTGATGCATAATGAGCGGTGCTGTGTGCCCTAACGTGGTATGAGGTGGTACCGTTATGGGAAAACATCCGGAAAGTATTCCTGTTTCGCTGCGCAGAGGAGCCGAGGGGGAAAGTTGCGAGTTTGATATGTTCGATGTGTGGTGGACGAACGGGTGCGATCCGGATCGCCTCGTCGTTTTCAAAGAACTTTCATGTAGAAAGTATTTTCATCCGAGCTATGGTTTATTTTATATGATTTTCTAAAGTTTTAAATCATTTTAGAATTTATTTAAC
The DNA here is from genome assembly GCA_021605205.1 of Aegilops longissima. Classification (NCBI taxonomy): domain Eukaryota; kingdom Viridiplantae; phylum Streptophyta; class Magnoliopsida; order Poales; family Poaceae; genus Aegilops; species Aegilops longissima. The sequence goes on along the minus strand of JAHIAM010002178.1, from coordinate 4,436 downwards.
TCAACATTATCCGAATAGTGTTTGTCGATGTCATCATGACGCCAAGATGACGCCAACAGTCAATGTGGCATTGATCGGGTCAAACCGACGTGGGGCCGGTGGAACCCAATTGCCATACTGTTAGGTTGATTAGGGTTTCGATTAAACAAAATACTGCTTAATTAAACTAATGTGTCAATTAGATTAATTAAGTAGGATTAATTAACTTAATTAATTAATTAATTAATTATTTTTATTTTTAATTTTTTTCTTTTTTTTTGAAACGCTCGAGGTGGGGCTCACTGCCATAGGCCCTGTGGCCTGGCGCGGTCGGGCGCCAGGGCGCTGGCGCAGCCTCAACGAGCGGTGCATGTGGCTGCCAGGGCGCACCCGACTTACGCCAGCCGCCACGGCACGGCACCGAGTGGGGGAGGCCGGTGGCTCGAGAGGTCACGGCGCGAGGGCGACAAGCAGCGTGCGAGCACGGGAGGAGGTCGGGTGCTACGACGAGCGACCACGATGGTCAAGACGCGCCACGGGCGCGAGTGGCGCGACATGCGCTGCAGCAGGGACGGTCGGCGCGGGCGGTGGGGCTACGACCATGGCCGGGCATCGCCAGGGATGCCGCGTCGGCAAGCAGCCTACAATAAGACACGGGTAGCGAGCCCAGCGCTGACGCGACGGGCGCGACGAGGCGCGTGAGCGCGCGAGGGAGACCGAGAGGAGAGAGGGAGGCGCCACCGGGGCCGAGGGTTCGGGCAGCGTGCTCAAGGGAGGCTCGGGAGGCGCCGCGGAGAGGGGACGGGAAGCAGTCCGGCGGGAAGAGGAAGCAAAGCCGGGCGGTTGGTCTTCGGGCGACGGCCAAGCGAAGAGGACGGCGGCGGCATGGCGTGGACGGCGCGCGAAGAGGGGGGGGGCGAGGACGAGCGACGGAGCCGGCGGGACGGATGGAGGCGCGGGGGCGCTGGGTCTGGAGCGCCCGAGCGGCGCGGCGCGGCAGTTGAGCGCCTGATCCACTTCGATCGGGGAAGGGGAGGGGGGTGGGGAACGGGGCGACGGGGGAGGGTTACGGGTTAGGTTTCGGGAGAGGAGTCTAGTAGGCTGGGCTGCTGGGTGGGCCGACCGCCGCATTACGTGGGCCAATCGGCCAAGGCCCAATGGGGGAGTTATTTTTCCTCACAGTTTTTGTTTTCATGTATTTTCTTTTTTCCTGCTTTTCTTTTCTTTATCTCTTTCTCTTTTCTATTTTAATCTTTTAATTTCTGTTTTATAAAATATAAATACAACTCCTAAATTAATGTCATAATTTAACCTACTGCCCAAAAAGTTTGACACCTAATTAAAATAGTTTGCATTATTATTATTTTTAAAAGGCATTTAATTAATTGTCATAGCTGCTATTTAAATTACTTTAGAGCCTTTAAACATCTTATAAAAGGGTGGTTTCTCCACAATAATTACATATGCATTATTTGGCAACACCCCAACATTTTAGTTTTAACCTTTGAAAATCTTTACCGTTTGACTTTATTTTAAGTTTGAATTCGAATCGGTTTCGAACTAACGCGAGGTTAGCAACAGTAACCGAGGTGACGTGGCATCATTAACGCTGGATTACTGCTGCCAATTGTCCCAAGGCCACATGCTAGAAGTTGTGTTCGTTCATCCGACAACTTCCGTCATGCGAAAAGTTAACCTTCCACATCGCCCCATTCGAAAGTAGCTATCAAGCACTATCGGGCGTGAAGCTACCTCGCTTTAATGCAATACCGCATTATGCATCTCTTACACTTAAAATGCCCGTCCACGCGGCATCATCTCATTAGAAGGGAGTATTATGTTACTCGAGCACGAAGAACGTGAGACTGCCTTGACAGCCCCACACCAATCCGCCCGCTAATCAAAGCACCAATAGGTCATCCAACTCCGACACGGCTAGACGAGTCCGGCGCTTACTAGCGCATACCCTCGCATAAGGGCTGCACGATATACAACAAGAGACAATAAAGCTCAATTGTATTCACTTTTTGAACCGTGATCGCTTATTTAATACAAAGTACATTTTTGCACGATATTTTTTCTTTTCAACTAAGTTCTTCTTTACATATGAACACCGTATACACCCGCCCGTAATACGCACAACGGAGACACAAAGCGCAGACGCAGAGGGACCCGCTGCAAGGATTCTTTCAGATTAAGACCTCGTAAACCTTTTTACTGCCTCTTGTTGATACACATCCCCTGGTTTCTTGCTATAACCGACGAGGAGGCTGGCATTTTGGCATCGGCCGCACCAGAATTTTTATGCTGCATTGACACCGTGGGCTTAGGCATTATTCGCCTGCTTTTTATAAAGACCAATACCTTAGGGAGTGTTCGCGCTTCGAAAGTTAGGCCTTATATGCATCAGCTCAATCATATCTTTGGTCAAATGTTGGGTTTGCCGAGCTCCCATGTTTTGGTACCTTACGCTCCGCCATATCGGCTAAGGTAGCGCCGGGAGAACCATCGCGACAGTTCTCGCTGAGCTGGGTTGAGCACCTCAAAGGAGAAAGCTAAACCGATCGTCATGATATAGCGTGAGACTGGTCAACCACTGGATGACCCAGCGGAATGTTTAGAATTTCCGCATTGACGAAGGGCTCGCTTCCTTGTCAGGCACATACGCCGCCTCAATTCGAGAGCGCGGTGCCCCTAGGGGCTATATAGTAGCCCCATCATCGAACTCCCATGGCTAAGGAAAGTGATAAAGCATTATAGTCTGGTTGCCTAGTTTGCTACGCTTATCACCTCCTTTGCTGTGACCAAGACGTTGATTATGTGAAAATGCGCTTTTGTAAACACCCCGCACTATGTGCGCTGGGGCTCAAGTCAAGACTCGCCATCTTTCAAAGTTATATACACATATACATCAACGGTCAAGACATGAGGCGCTTTAATACTTGAAAGCACAAGTATAAAAGCTCTTATATTATATTGAAACATTGTTTTCACAAATCATACATGTCATTTAAACATAATATCCTTCAAACATCAAGTTTCTACTAAACGAAATACTCGCAGGACTTCCTCAAAATAGTGCTCTCGTGTACTCTCTTCGTCTCAATCTTGGGATGCAACGCTTGGTGGCCTTCATCTCCGCCCAGAGATGTCTTGACACGGCAAGAGCCATCCACAAGCACTTCTATGCATGCCGACCGCCATTGCATCGATATGCGGCACCGCATCAAGGAATCATTGCACCAAGCCAAAATAACTTTTTGGCTTGGGGCTTTTCACCACAAATGAGTCAACGACAGCCTTCATGGCAAGTCCGGACAACCTATTCAGCTCAGCCCATTCGCCAAACTATCGGTTAACGAAAGTGGACGCCCGGACTATGGAACTGCCACCAAAAAGCTCTTCCATTCCAGTGATCCTTTGACCTCGGGAGTGTTCGGCGGCTTATGCACTCGCCGCCAAGTCCAGATAAGCATCCTCCGCACCCCACAAAGGTAAGTGCATCTAGTGCCCCTTAGTGATTTTGGTGTATTGAAGACTTATAGATTAAGTAACTAATGCATTTGTGAGTGTACATGTCTATAAGTCTATGAGGAGTTTGATAATTACTGTGAAAGCTCGATTTCTAAAATGAAGTTCTTCAATCAAGACTTTGATATTCTCAAGACTTTCTCAAGACTTTGAAAGTGAAGAAATTGGTGTGACCTTGAAGACTTGGTATTCATTTGAGGAACATGAAGCCTGAAGACTTTTGTTTTCGTAGTTTCGCTTTCTTCTTGAGTCATAGGAAACACCGTATCGTTAAAGGGGGTCGAGGAAATACTAAGGAAAATTTCCATTTGATGCTCAACTCAAAATCCTACACCTACCAAACCCTTCGAGTGAAGCTTTTGAAATCTCATATAGTTCACCAATTTCTTCAAAGGATGAGACGAAGCTTTTCCGGCTCACCGAGGAATTTGTTCTCGAGGAGTTAGGAATTCGCCAAAGGCGAATTGCCTACACAAAGGAGGAACATGATAGCCCCGAGGAATTTGATGTTCAAATTTCCGACTGTCGTGTCAGGCTGCGCCACCTGTCCCCAAATATTCTCCACCCAATGGTCATATCATTGAAAGGCATTTATGTTTTATCATGTCGGGCTGCTCCTAGGCTATAAATAGTCACTCTCACAACCACTAGTTGGTTGGCTGTCCGAGAGAACTTGACACTTGTCATTTGAGAGCAACCCATCCTCCGAGGAATTTGAGCGAAAATCATCAAGTGAGGAAAACCCAAAAGTGAGGAAAACCCAAAACCAAACCCCAACAAACCCAAAGTGATTGAGCATCATCAAGAAATTGATCCCGCTGGATCCGACGCTTTTACCTTTGAAGACTGTGCTTCTTCCAGACGGTTAGGCGCTCACGGTCTAGAGCATCCAAGAGGAATTGTGGATTGCCGGTGACCAAGTATGT
>JAHIAM010002177.1:0-20395 GCA_021605205.1 Aegilops longissima | reverse complement strand
TTTCTTAATAAACCGCCGCCCGACTACCCTACTTACACGAGTTTTGCTACTGAAAATTTTGACCTAGTTTCAGATTGCTAAACCGAGTCGTTTTTCTCGGTTTCGATTTTCGATGTTTATTTGATTCGATTCTTTTGCAACTGTGGTTTTAAGTTGAACTCTTTGGTTAGATCTTTTATTCGAGATTTCTGCATTAGATGAGTACTTATTGTATGCTTGTTGTTTGTCTCCAGATCACCCAGGCGCCGCTTGTTACTTCAATCTCTAGGTCTCATGGATCATCGCTAAAGGCAAGTAACACTTGATCATACCTTTTCTACTACCCAGTTTATTGCATTAGATCAAACCTCAAACACTTGCATGTTTAGGATCTAATTAAATTGTGGGATTGGGAAGTAGATTGAGGTAGTACCTAACCTGCTTTTACTTATGAAACCTTGGGAGTTACTTACGCTTGCTTATTATGCCATGCTATGCTAGTAGACGGGATTGGGTGAGTGAATATCCATGACAATGTGAGATTGTTAATTAATGGTTTATCTAAGGTGGCAACCTAACACACATCCGGGTGGATTGAGGCACCTGGTTTCCATCAGACTTGCCTCAGATTTTTCTGGACCGCCACCCGTGCTCTAAGGGATCATAAGATTATTCAAACCGAAACTTCCGTGCAGCCACAAGCCAATTATGGGCTCGCATAGTTGATTGTTGTGCGAACTCTTACGGTAGGCTAGCTGATGTAGGGGGAGTAGGGTTAACGGTTCACCCAAGTAAGGTGCTAGCGCTTCGAAAGACTATGTCTCGGCCATCCGCTTTCAAACACCATGAAAGTAGAACCAAGCGGAGGCGATCGAGTCTTGTGGGGAAAAGTGCCAAACCTCCGAGAGTGTATAAACTAATCATGATTAGCCGTTCCCCCGGTTATGGACAATTTGAGTATCCGTAATTGAATATCATGTGAATCTCAACATGTTACTTCTAATAAAAGTTATTGGGTTTTGATGAGTACTTTTAATTGGGATTGAGGATGCTGTCAACCATTCTCAATGTTTAACAACCACCATGATAGTTAAATAAAATTATTCCTTTGATGTAGGGAAAAATCAGCTTTATGCAAATGTAAATCAGAGGCCTTACCACCAGCCATATATGCATGTAGTATAGGCTTATTCCTTCATTGTTTTATGTGTTACATTGCCAAGATATTCCATGTCACCTTGTTGGCTGCAACTTTCACCGACTTTTCGCATTTTTGTAAGGTGTTAGGTCGTGGTTCTATACTCGGATGCCGTTGGAGTTGATGGACTCGCTTATCTTCCAAGCCTTCCGTTATTATTAGATGGCCTTAAGCCATTTATTGTATTAAGTTCCCTTGTGGACAACGATGTAATAAGTGTGGATTGCTACTCTGCTATAAATCCTTCAAGTAACCGGTGGTGTCAAGACACGATCCGGGATGACACGAAACGAGACTTGATCCCGGTCCTGGTCGCCAGAGAATGGTATCGTAGCACCGACCGTAGGACACCCCACTAAGTTAAAGCCATAGATCACTACTTCTTCCCATTTTCTAACTCCTCATCTTTTCTACTCTCTTTAGGATGACGGACCGAAGATCAAGTACACCCAACCGGATGAAGGCACACCTTTTGGATTTCACTTGAAGGAAGTTACCAAGACTTGAACATTGACTACCAAGTTTCACCGGACTTTCAACGCCCACTGGGCTTCAAGAGGAGTCTTGGAAGATTCACGCCACGCTCCAGAAAGGACATTCACCCCAATCACCAAGCCTATAGATAGGTTTTGGGCACCAACTGGAGTCCGGGAAAAGAGCATGGCGCCCACATCACCATGGGACCAAATTGGAAGAAGTTTTTATCAAGGAAGGACCTCAAGGAAACCAAACTACCAGGATTTAATGCCGAAGATGACAATCGGGACGCCAAAACCAAGAAGGATAGATCCAATTGGCCAGTTTCATCCAGGAATTAAATCAGCACATTCGACGCCAAGGAACCAAATGTGCAATGATATTTGGAGTTGGCTAAGACAAAGGAAGGATTTATCGGAATTGGAAGGGAGAATAAAGGATTTTGGGCAAGGCTCATGGAGGGTAGGATTCCTTAGCCTCCCAAACCAAAACGATCCTTAAGTTTCGTTGTTTCCCAAGAACCCAAGAAAAGAAGGTTCCTCGAATTAAACAAATTGCGAATACCCAACGACTACATCAACATCGAACACCGATTCGGATCCAAGTGAACCCGACTTTGAAGACGGTTGAGCAGACATCATGGAGTCTTCCACCGTTCAAATTAGTAGAAGTCCCCACATATTAGTAGTATTTCCTCCATGTAAACATTTAGTACACGCACTTTTGCGATAGTTAGATCGCTGAAGCCCTTGTTTGATTGAATGAAGTGATTTTGTGTGCATTTGCTCATGTGCATTTGGGTAGTGATTCCCTTAGACCTCATTCTATTCTACATTTCTCTTTTCTAAACCCATCGATGCCTCCGAGACGCGACCTCGGATTCGCTTTTTCCGCCAGAGATCACCCAATTGATCCAAGAGCAGTAATACCCGATTCAAACATTGCGTAACTAGGCAACAACAACAACAACAACAACAACAACAACCCACCACCACCACCACCTCGCGATCATCTCGACTCGCTTCTTAGATCGAACCCCGGTGTATTCCAAGAGCACCGAGCCGATTGTAGCGTATGACCGGCTCCGCAAGATAGGAAGGAGTTGACCACGCAGGATGCATGATGGTGAAAGAGTGAAGTTTGCAGCACATCAGCTTGAAGGACCCGCAGAAGATGGTGGGAGAATTTCACAGCCACTTACCCGTAGACACCGCCACATGGGATCAATTTCAGCAAGCTTTTCAGACCGCCCATGTTTCAAAGCAGGAGCTATGGCATGAAGAAGCGTGAGTTTCGAACTTACGCCAAGGAGGAAGGACTGTTGGCCAAGACGTGGATGACTTTAGCAAATTAGCACGTTATGCCCCGGATGACGCTACTTAGACGCAGCTAAACAGAGAAGTTTCTAGAAGGACTGAATGATGAGTTCAGATGCCGCTGATGGTAGAAAGTTTCAACAACTACCAGGAGTTGGTAGACCGAGCCCTCATGATTGAAGGAAAGCAGCAGAAAATTGAGAATCGCAAGCGGAAGTATGGATAGGGAAGTATAACTCGAGCCCAGCAGAAGCCTCGTTATACCCCTAAATCAGGAATTCAGTTTCAGATACCCATGGAGGAGGTAATTGCGACAACCATAATGGCACCAAGAATGGGAACGGAATGGAGGAAGCAATGGACGAACCGCACCAACCCGCAACACCATCCAAGGTAGACTGAGTCATATCACTTGCTTTAAGTGCCGCAAGATCGGGCATTATGCAAATGACTGCCCGTAAGGCCGAATGGAAATGGCAATGGAAGCTCGAAAGAAGCCCAACCCTTTCAACAGGGGATGTGAACCACATTGATGTGGAGGAGGTTGAAGATCAGCCCGATGCAGAATCGGTAAGTTTTTGGTTAAGTCTTTATCTGCAGCTTGTTCTTTTCGAATCGTGCATCGATTCATACATATCAAGGGATTTGTGGATAAGTACAAGTTACCAACCCAAGCCCTTAGGTCACCCATGCTAGTAACCTCACCCGAGCGAGTACATGGCTAGTAAATGGTGTGATCGACCCACTAAGGATTGGACACTATGTTTTCCCTCGCACCTAATAGTTCGAATCCCAAGGATTGATGTGATATTAGGTATGGATTGGTTATCAAAGTATGGAGGAAACATAGATTGCACCACAAAGTCAATTTTGCTCACCACACCGTAAGGAAGAAGGATCAAGTATGTATCACGGACGAGCCGAGGAGAGCACAAGTTAATTGCTTATCGAGTGGTGCGGAAGAAGTACCAGGTGAAGGATTTTCCCGATGTATTTCCTAAGAGTTGCTGTGAATGCCACCGGATAGAGACATTGAGTTTTTGATCGAGCTATTGCCTGTGAACAGGCCCGATATCGAAACGATCAGACAGGATGCCCGCAAAGGATTTGCGGAAATCAAGAAGTAGATTAAGGAACTATTGGATAAAGGTTTTATACGCCCAAGTTCTTCACCTTGGGGATCACCCGCTTTGTTAGTGGAGAAGAAGGATGGATCTTTGAGAATGGTTGTTGATTATCGTGGATTGAATGAAGTAACAATCAAGAACAAGTACCCACTACCAATGATAAATGATCTGTTTGATCGCTTGCAAGGAGCCAAAGTGTTTTCCAAGATCGATTCTGATCGTGGTACCATCATTGAAGATTCGGAGCAAGACATACCCAAGACAACATTTACCACTAGATATGGACTGCAACGAGTATACCGTTATGTCATTTGGACTGACTAACGCACCAGCCTATTTCATGAACCTGATGAACAAAGTGTTTATGGAGTTTTTGGATAAGTTCGCGTGGTGTTCATTGATGACATTTTGATTTTCTCAAGAATGAAGAGGAACACAAGGAACATTTAGATTGGTTTTGGAGAAACCGAGAGAACACCAGCTTGTATGCCAAGTTCAGCAAATGTGAGTTTTGGCTAAAGGAAGTTGGATTTCTGACATGTTATATCCGGAGAAGGAATAGCAGCTGACCCCACAAAGGTTGAGACCGAACTAAATGGGAAGCACCAACGACAGTTGAGAGATTCGAGTTTCTTGACTCGCAGGATACTACCAAGATTCATTGAGAATTTCTCAAGGATTGCTAAGCCTATGACTGAATTGTTGAAGAAGGAAAACAAATTCATATGGACCGAGGACTGTGAGGCAAGTTTTCAGGAGTTGAAGAAAAGATTGGTTACCTCACCAGTTTTGATATTGCCGATCGACTAAGGATTATGAGGTGTATTACACGCTCACGCCGAGGACTTGGAGCCGGCTTATGCAAGAAGGAAGAGTTGTTTCAGATGCTTCACGACAACTTAAGCCCCATGAGTTGAATTATGCCACACATGATTTGGAGTTAGCAGCAGCAGTATGCCTTGAAGACATGGAGACATTTTCTCATTGGAAATCATTGTGAAGTATATACGGATCACAAGAGTTTGAAGTACATCTTCACACGTATGAATTAAATCTCGAAAAGGAGATGGTTAGAGCTTATCAAGGATTATGATATGAGATTGCATTATCACCCGGAAAGGCTAATGTCGTAGCAGACGATTGAGCCGTAAGAGCCACGTCAATACTCTAATGATGGAGGAATACCCAATGAGTTAGCCGAGGACCTTCGAGAGCTATGTTTGGAAATAGTTCCGAGAGGCTATGTAGCAGCATTGGAGATTCAATCACGATGGACAAAATCGAGCGCCCAAAAGGCAGATAAGGAAGTTGCCTCTATAAAGGAGAAATGAGCAAAGGAAAAGCTAAAGGATTTCGTGAGGATGAGCACGATACCCTATGGTTTGAAGACCGTGTTTATGTGCCCAATGACCCGTAGATCGGAAGTTGATTTTACAAGAAGCCCATGATTCACCCTATTCGATTCACCCAGAAATACCAAGATGTATTTGGATTTGAAGAATATTTTCCGTGGACCGGAATGAAGAAGGATATTATGGAGTATGTAGCTATTTGCACGTATGTCGAAAGTAAAGGTGGAGCATCGAAGCCAGCAGGATTGTTACAACCATTGCCGATACCGAATGGAAGTGGATAAACTAGGCATGGATTTCATCACAGTTTGCCAAAGACCCGCTCAGTTATGACTCGATTTGGGTTATAGTCGACGCTTGACAAAGGTAGCTCATTTCATTCCAATAAGACTACCTATAGCAGTGCTAAGTTGGCAAAGATATACATGACCAGAATTGTGTGCTTACACGGAGTTCCGAGGAGCATCATATCGATAGAGGAACCCATTTACCTCAAAATTTTGGAACCAGCTTGTACGAAACATTGGGAACTAGATTGAATTCAAGACAGCTTTCCACCACAGATCGGATGGATGACCGAGAGAGTCAATCAGATTTTGGAGGACATGTCGAGAGCTTGTGCACTAGATTATGGATCTAGTGGGATGATAATTTGTCAGATGCAGAATTTTCCTACAACAACAGCTACCAAACCAGCTTGAAGATGGCACCTTTCGAGGCTCAGATGGAAGAAGGTGCAGGACACCGTTGTCATGGGACAAACGGAGATCGCCATTGTTTGGACCAGATTTGATTAAGGAGTCTCAATGAAGTTGTTGATTCGAGACAGGCTCAAGGTAGCCCATCCTGCATAAAAGAGCTATGCCGATTCAAAGCAGCGATTGAGTATGAGGTTGGAGACAGAGTATATCTTAGAGTATCCCCGCTCGAGGAGTTAAGCGCTTTGGAGTGAAAGGAAAGTTAGCACCCCTGCTTGCTTGGACCATATAAGATTTTGCAACGCATGGGAGAAGTTGCTTATAAGTTGGAATTGCGAAGGACTGTCAGAGTTCATGATGTATTCCATGTTTCTGTTGAAGAAATGTCACCCCGAGATAGCAGAGGTACCGTAAGAGACACAAGCACACCGAAGCAATTCAGTTGAAGGATGACTTGACATATGAGGAAAAACCTTAAGATTCTCGATTATGCCAGCAGAGTTACCCGCAGCAAGGTTATCAAGTTTTGCAAAGTTCAAGGAGCCACCACACCGAGGATGAAGCCACCGGGAAAGAGAGGAAGTTTTGCTCAAGGACCACCTCACCTATTTTCTAGTTAACCCAATCTCGAGGGCTAGATTCATCTTATAGGTTTGTAACATCCCAAATTTTCAATTTGGAATGTTATACATTAGGTCATCATGCATATCATATTTTCCGATTTTTCCGATCCTAGAAAATTTCACGCAACTCAAGGACCTCTGAGAGAGTTGGAAGTTTCATTATTTTCATATTTGGGATTTTCAAATTTTGAAAATAGGATCATTGGATTTATTTAATTATCTTCATAAAGTTTTCCTATAAAAAATTAAGAGAGGGAATAATATGACTTTCCCAACATTTAGGAAAAATGAAGATATTATAAATAAATCAAATTTGGTTTTGAAGATTTATTTTGCTTAGGCAAAATGAGCATTTTAAAAATATGCATGTTTGCTGCTTTTAAAGTTCATTTTGTTCGACTCATTTTTAGGAGTCGGGAAAATTTATTTTATTAAATTGAGTTCGCTTTGGTATTTTTTTAATCGCTTAGTTTTGTTTTGTTTAAAAATCTACTCGGGCCTAAGGCCCGAGGCTGCCCGGCCGCCTCCTCTCTCACAAGACGCTCCTGGAGGCGCCTCACGCAGCCGGCCCCACCGGCCGCCTCTCCGCCCTCTCCCACCGCCGCCACCTCTAACACTGACCTCTCTCACCACGCTAAGCGAGCCCTCAGGCGCACGCACGCCTCGCCACGCCTCCGACCCGCCCACTGAGCCTCATTGAGCCCGGCTGGCCCGTGAGGTAGCCGCCACTCCGCCTGATCCGGTTTTCCCGATCCGTTTTTTTAAATGATGTTCGGTTTAAAAAAACCTAGATGGTTTTATTTTTTCGGTTTTCTTAATTAATCGAACGCTCACCAACCGCTCGCTTCATGAATGTGTTCGTGGATTAGTTCGTTAATGAACGTCCGCTATTTAATCCGCTCGTGCTTTTTAATCGGATTTAATCCGTTATTTTTCGATTCGATTTCGATCCGATTTTCAAATCTGTTTTATTTCTGCTCGCTTATCGAATCAGTGATTCAAGCGCCTGAGTTTCAATTTAAACCGCCGCCCGACTACCCTACTTACACAGAGTTTTGCTACTGTAAAATTTTGACCTAGTTTCAGATTGCTAAACCGAGTCGTTTCTTCTCGAGTTTCGACTTCGATGTCTTATTTGATTCGATTCTTTTGCAACCAGGGTTCTTAAGTTGAACTCTTGGTTAGATCTTTTATTCGAGATTTCTGCATTAGATGAGTACTTATTGTATGCTTGTTGTTTGTCTCACTAGATCACCCGAGTGCCGCTTGTTACTTCAATCTCTAGGTCTCATGGATCATCGAAGGCAAGTAACACTTGATCATACCTTTTCTACTACCCAGCTTTTATTGCATTAGATCAAACCTCAAACACTTGCATGGTTAGGATCTAATTAAATTGTGGGATTGGGAAGTAGATTGAGGTAGTACCTATTACACTGCTTTTACTTATGAAACCTTGGGAGTTACTTCACGCTTGCCTTATTATGCCATGCTATGCTAGTAGACGGATTGGGTGAGTGAATATCCATGACAGATGTGAGATTGTTAATTAATGGTTTATCTAAGGTGGCAACCTAACACACATCCTGGTGGATTGAGGCACCTGGTTTCCATCAGACTTGCCTCAGATTTCTTCGACCGCCACCTGTGCTCTAAGGGATCATAAGATTATTCAAACCGAAACTTCCGTAGCAGCCACAAGCCAATTATGGGCTCGCGAGTTGACTAAGTTGTGCGAACTCTAACGGGTAGGCTAGCTGATGTAGGGATGTAGGTTGGTACGGCTCTACCCACATGTAAGGTGCTAGCGCTCAAAGACTATGTCTCGGCCATCCGCTTCTCAAACACCATGTAGTGGGAGAACCAAGCGGAGGCGATCGAGTCTTGTGGGGAAAAGGCAAACCTCTCGCAGAGTGTATAAACTAATCATGATTAGCCGTGTCCCCGTTATGGACAATTTGAGTATCTCGTAATTGAATATCATGTGAATCTCAACATGTTACTTCTAATAAAAGTTATTGGGATTTTGATGAGTACTTTTAATTGATTGAGGATGTTGTCAACCATTCTCAATGTTTAACAACCACCATGATAGTTAAATAAAATTATTCCTTTGATGTAGGGAAAATCAGCTTTATGCAAATGTAACTCGAGAGCCTTACCACCAGCCATATATGCATGTAGTATAGGCTTATTCCTTCATTGCTTTTATGTGTTACATTGCCAGATATTCCATGTGCTGACCTGCTTGGCTGCAACTTTCACGTTGTGACTTTTCGACGATTTGTAAGGTGTTAGGTCGTGGTTCTATACTCTGATGCCATTGGAGTTGATGGACTCGCTTATCTTCCAAGCCTTCCTGTTATTATTAGATGGCCTTAAGCCATATTATTGTATTAAGTTCCTGTGGACAACGATGTAATAAGTGTGTGATTGCTACTCGCTATAAATCCTTCAAGTATCGTGGTGTCAGACATCGATCCAGGATGACATCGAGCACGAGACTTGATCCATTCGGTCTGGTCGCTAATAATGTGCGTATGGGAGACACGAGGCACATATATGTGCGATAGAGGGCTAGTAGAGACCGTAGTGTGTATATATGCACGTGAGAGAAATAGTGTTTTCCAACTGAGATTAGTGAAAGAGGGTACATAGTAGTCTAAAGAGAGAGAGAGAGAGAGAGAGAGAGAGAGAGAGATACAAAGAGAGCAAGTGAGACTCCCCGACACCCCGAGAGAGATTGTGAGCATGTGTGAAAGAGAAATGCCGATGCATATAAAGTGTGCACTTATGCGTAGATAGAGAGATATATAGGTTTGTGAGAACGGGCCGAGGCATAGTGCATCTACGTAAAAGGCGGTTCTACGATTAAAACATAAATGGCATTATTATTTTTGGATGAGATCATGAATTTTGCAAATTGTGTATGGATGAAAATCGGTCTATCAGACACCCATACTCTATTGAATTCTAGCATGTGCATGTGTTTATTTCATATTATCGATCCATAGAGTGAGAGCGGTTTGAAATACAGGAAATAGATGTTTTGCAATTCATATATAAACATTAATTGGTGCACTCCATGTTGTTAGTGTGAAGCACTTTATACATTTGTCACTTGCATGGATACATTCAAAATTGCTAGCTATGAAATAGAATACATGTCGAGTTCAACATAAAGGGCGTTTCGAAGATTCGTATTCATAGGAAGTGCATTCATCTATTTGAACCCGAGATAATGGCATTTGTAAATCAGATGTAAAAGGGGGCATCAATCTTAGTTGTGCGTTTGAACATGCTGTATATATTCATACGCATGTCTAATATTTTTTTTGTAACCAAGGAGATTATATCTGAACCATGCATGAATTGAGGTAAGTTGCATATTTTCTAATATATACTTGTGTACAATGTATATTCAAATGTACCACCTCCATTCCAAAATAATCGTAGCTTTAGGATTTTCAAGAGTAAAGATTTGTGAAGTTTGACAATCCTGAATGTTCATTCAAGAGAACTGAAAACTTTAATGCTTCGCTCCCAAATATTGAACGGCGCCAATAGGCCTTTGGTCACCAAACCGCGTGAGACTAATGTTTGGTGGTAGGAATACTATCCTCGACTTTGGCCCTGTAGCCTATCGGCCCGATGTCCAAAGGTCTAAACCGGTAGGTTTGTAACTTCACCAAGACGCCACCTCAACCGCCCGAGAAGCATTCATACCGTGGCACCTAAACAACCATGCGCGCCGCAAATCTATCCCGCCCACATTTGGGACGCCGAGATTATGTCTACCCCAACCCGAATATGTCTGAATTTTAGATGGGGCAAAGTTTGTAACTTTCCCAAATTTCAAACAAGCGCATCCCAAACCAAACATTGTCCCCTTAGTTCTCGCCCATCCGCTTTTCCCATTCATACTCCATGGGCGCCAAACGCCTCCACCAGCCGCGAAACCCCAGCCTCCTCCGCCCTCCACCCCATAGCGCCCAATCCACCGCCTCCTTCATCACGCCGAGCGGTACCTCGACATCGCCGCCAACGCAACCGCAACGAACCCTCAAGAACTTAGCAATGGCCGAGGTAGAGCTGCTCCATGAAGCCGACGCACGCGGCGCGTACCGTAACCACTCCACCACGCCGTGTTGCGCCATCGCTGCCGCTCCACGCCGCAACCGCCCACCACACCGGAGCTGTTCCCGCTACGCCATCGTCACGCCGATCTGCTTCCCCGCCGCCGATAGACGGCCACCGCACCACACTCAACCACTTGTCCATGGGTTCGCCCAAGGCAGCACGTCCTCCACAACTTCTCATATCCGCGTAACCACAAGAAGATCATTGAAAAACATAAGGAGGACAAGAATGCCAGCAGAAAGAGGTACTCCTCTTCCCTTATTCGTGCAAACCTTACGCCTCTAATCACACCGTATTCATCCCACGAGAAACTAGTTGAGCGCTTCTTAGTGCATCTTCTTCGGATACTAAATGAAGGTTTCTCCTTTACTATTTCACCTTTGCTAGAGGTCAGAGTCGCCGATTTCAATTCAGGTCACCAAACCGCAATTAGAAGAAGCAAGACCCGCTTAGGCGCCTGAGCACCTATTCTGCACTGTCACCGGGAAGCGGCGATCGGTTCATCATAGGGTGTGGGCGCAGAACTGCTTGCCTCGATCCGGAGGTCGGCGGGCTTGAATGGATTGTCGGGGCGGCAAGCACGGCGATGTGGTGAGGTCGAGGGAGGGCGAGTGGGACTTGGCCGGTGGTCGCCGTTTCGAGGAAGATCGCCAACACCGACCGGCTGAGTTAGATGAAGGCGATCTGCCCGCTTTGTACGCCGACGGCGTAAAAATGACCTGACCTATTTGTTTTCAATCAAATGTTATTTTCATGGAATCCTGTAGTAATTTAGTGTGCCATGCATGTTGTAGAGCTATCATATGTCTCCGTCCATTTATTTCTCACCGACCTGCCATCTCGCTACCTTTACATTGTACTAATTGTGCACACATTTCACCCATCCTCACACTATTGTTTTTTATGCATGGGTATTTCAGACTGATGCAGTGTTGATGAATGCTGAAAAGAAAAGAAGAAGTCGCCCAAGGTAATTAGAAGATAAGCACTAAGCGCTTCAGCCTAAAGGATGCAAGGTCAGCAGTTGGAGAAAGAACGAGCTCATAGTTGATGATCTCAATTGCCACACACAACCATCCAGTGTGCTTGCTTTAACTTCACATGTCAAATGTGGTTGCATGTTGCATATGGTGTCTAGCTTGTATTGCTTCCAATTTGGTTAAATTGCATCTGCTACTTTTACACATTATACCTTTGATAATGACATGCCTTCCTGTTTTTGATAATATTTCCTCGCTCGAATTACTCCCAAGAAATGAATGTATCTAGATGTATTTTAGTTGTAGATACATCCATTTTGTGACAAGTAATTCAATGAGGGAGTACTACATATGTCTATTAACCATGTTCGTACATCAAACTAATAATCTTTTGTATCCTCGTAATCACTTATGATGAGACACCACCAGTGGGTTAATGTGAGACGCCATACTGCTTAAAGAGTGAAGTGTCATCCTCCCACATGATTCTCAAGAAACAACAAGGCTAAATGAAGATAGTCAACGTAGTCTCTAGTTGATGACCAATTCCCCACACCAAATCACAGTGTGCTTGCTCTAACTTCATGGTGTGATATGTGGTTGCATGTTGCATAGGTGTCTAGCTTGTAATGCTTCTAATTAGGTAAATTGCATCCGCTTAGTTTACACATTATACCGTGAATATGACATGCCTTCCTATTTTGGTACACACTACATCGATGTGTTAACCTTGTTCTTACATGAAACTACCTCTTCTATCCTGCATCAATCACTTACGATGAGTCACCTTTATTCGCTGCATATTGCATATTATTTCTAGCATGTTGCCATGTATTGCTTCTAATTTGGTCAAATACATTTGTTAGGGCACCCTTTTAATTTGGCAGAGTGATATTGGTTTCATCTTTCATATGGTTTCTAGCTTGCATTGATTCTAATAAGTTCAAGCACCTTGTGCTTAGTTTACACTTTATACATCATACATGTCAATATGTCACGTCTCTGTTTTTCATACATATTCCATCCTCCTATCATGCGCTGCCTTACATGAAAGTAGTGTTCACAAGATCATGCATCAATGAGTTCTCAAGAGCAAATTTTATTCCTTTTCTTGTGGGTTTGACTTCACAAGGCAAAATCAAGAAAGAGGAAGGAAAAGAGTAAGGAAGGCAATGATGGTGGTCCTCTAGAAACGTAAACTGAGATCGTATCGATTCTCCTTGTATCGATAGTGCATCACAAGGTCCAAGTCTCCGCTCCCTAATCCACCATCCAAGGTGCTTGCTCTAACTTGGCAGCAGGATATCTGTTGCATGTAGCATATGGTGTCTAGCTTGTATTGCTCCTAATTTGTGTAAATTGCATCTCCTTAGCTTACACATGATACATGTGAATATGACACGCTTCCTGTTTTGGTACATACTATATCTGCTTCATCACACCATGTTCTTACATGAAACTACTCTTCTTGTGTATCCTGCATCAATCACTTATGATGGAACACCTTTGTTGGCAGTGTGATATTGGTTTGCCTTGAATATGATTTCTAGCATTATTGCTTCTAGTTTTATGAACTTACACCTATGACGAGACAGTTTAACTTCAAGTGAGTGATATTGATTGCACCTTCATATGGTGTCTAGTTTGCAAGTGGTTTTAATTTATAGAAGTGCCTTCGCTTAGTTACCACATCATAGGTGTGAATATGTCAAGTCAGCCCATTTTTTCGTATATATTCCATCCTCAGATCATGACTTTGCCTTTCATCGAGTAGTGTTCACAAGATTATGCATAAATGAGTTCAAGAGTTTAATTATATTCCTTTTTTGTCGGTTGACTCACATTGCAAAATCAATAAAGCACATATCCCCTACTCCACCATCATAGGTGCTTGCCCTAACTTGGAATTTTATATGTGGTTGCGTTCCATATGATGTCTAGTTTGTATTGCTTCCGATTATGTTGAATTGCATCTGTAGCTTACAACTTATACCGCAATGATCACTTACCCATAAGACACATTTAACTTGGGACTGTGATGTAGGTTGCATCTTGCATTGTCTTCTAGCTTGTACCGCTTCTAATTTCTTGAAATGGCACTACGATGAGACACTTTTTACCCGATAGAGTGATATTGGTTACATGTTCATATGGTGCCTATCTTTCATTTCTTCTAATTTTGTTGAAATGCCTTCCTTATCGTTTTTTCATACATATTCCATCCTCCTATCGTACGTGTGAATATGAAACGCTGTCTTTTATATATATTCCATCCTCCTATCCTGCGCTTGCCTTACGTCAAAGTAGTGTTCATCTGTATCATGCATCAACCAGTTATGCGAGCTAATTTTATTCATCTTCTTGTGGTTTTGACTTCATAAGGCAATATCACAAAATAGGAAGGAAAAGAGTGTTAGGGATGTTGGTGGTCCTCCTGACCGACGCAAATAGAGACTCTCTAGATTTTCCACTTCTACTACTAATGATGTTGAAGTCCCAAGTCTACATGATGAGTTCATCTCCGTACTCCATCGCAGGTGCTTGCTCTAAGTTGAAAAGGTGATAATTGGTTTCATGTTGCATATGTTGTCTAGCCTGTATTTCTTTTATTTTGATTAAATTGCACCTGCTGAGTTCATACGTATACATGTGCATATGGCATGGCATTCGGTCTAGAATACACGATCTATCTATCATACCATGTTCTTACATCAAAGTAATCGTTGTTGTGTATCCGCATCACCACTCATGATTGGACACTTTTAACATGGCAGCTTTGATAGTGGTTGCATCTTGCATTGATTTCTACGTTGTAATCGCTTCTAATTTTTCAATTGCCACTTATGACAAGACAATTTTAACTTAAGGAGTAATATTGGTTGCATCTTGCATCACTTCTATTTTCTTGAAAATCCTTCGCTTAGTTTCACATCGAGCTGTGAATATGTCATGTCGCCCTGCTTTTCCTTACATATTCCATCCTCATACGGTTGTCCATCAAAGTATTGCTTGTCTCAGATCATGCATCAATGAGTTCTCAAGAGCGATTTTATTCTTTGTGTTGTGGGTACGGCTTGACATGGCAAAGTCAAAAAGATCAAGGAAAATAATATAGTAGGGAATGGTGTTACTCATTGGGTGAAACGGAAAAGGATCGCCGCCCAGATTCTGCCGGTACTTATAGTGCAGAGAAGGTCCAAGTCCACCGCTAAATCTACAAACACAAGATCACTTGCTCAACCAGCTGCAGATCCGCCAACCATCGCATCTCAATGAGTTACTGTCGCTTTCTCCGAATCGCCGTTCCCAAGCTGCCTTCACACCTTACACTACTTCCAAGCAATCCGACACAACAGACTTGGCAAGATCAACACCAAGACGGTACCGACCGAGTCAAGTTGCAGCTTGCGTCCTTTATATGTACTCTCACGTTTGATGTACACTAACACTTTCCATATTCGTTGTTGAACTACTACCACGACGCAAGCGAAATAGACATCGTGGATAATGCTTGATGATTAACAAAATATAAAGGAGGAAGAATGGAGATCCATTTTGAGGCAGGTCTAAAAGGTCACGTGATGCTACAGAGTCAGCCTAAGCTTAAAAGGTCACGATCCTCAAACGTGGATCCAAAGATAGGAATGAGAAAGACAATACCCAGTTTAACACCTTCCTTAACCATTTATCCGTAAGTAATGTTATTCATCGCAATTAGTAATATTGTCTTGCTTCCCATACTTTCTAGCTTCCTCCTAATAAGACTACATTCTTTTTCAATGATGAGGTTCAAGTTGATCCGAAGATGATGCAACTAAACAAGCATGCACTCATGTTTTCATTTGCTCCAAAAGATCGGTACCACCTTAGAAAATCTCACTTTGAAGGAAGGCTAACAATGAAATCGCCTAAACATCTCTAGTGGAATATATTACATATGAAGACCGGACAGCCCTCGTAAACACCGGTCCGATCCAAAGATCGTAGGCTATATGTATTTGATCGACCAATATTGAACTTGTATTTATGTATGTGCCTTACAAGTGTATCTTCTTCTAGGCTAACTATTTTAAGAACAAGACCAACCGCTCTAAAGTGAAATTCCAATAGACAACAGATCTCATAGCTATATTGCACAACGCGAGGCTCTTGTAAATAGCTGCTACTTCCTTCTTTTTTCTGGCCATATTATCGTGATCTCTATTGACTTGTTCCACATATAGAGGAAAGCCGTGCGGACCAAAAGAACTCTGAACCGAAAAGTGTAAATCTTCAAGGATTGCCACACCAGAAGATGAAGGGCATGAACACCAGTTCAAGCCTGTTGTAAGTCCTTACCTCCCGCCTTTGAACTGATTGGTACTGGATGTGTTCATTTAACTACTTGGTTTGCAGCAAATGTCGCACTGCTCACTTTTATACACATTGTCTTAACGTATCATTTCACCTTACATGTTTAAAAGAGATGAAGGATATTCATTTGGTCTTGATCTGTATTCTAGTTGTTATGTTCACGGCATCACAATGATAAAATAGCATGTTTGTTTTATATCTGTTTACCCATGATATGAATGATGTCATATATGTTCATCCTACTTAAACCATGTATCTTTATCCTTAGATGTCAACAATGTGAAGAAATAGACAATACAAGAGGCATGCTACATGGGCATATGTTCAAAGTGATTTTATTATGTAGTTGGCACTAGAATGCATGCTAATGTATTACAAAGAGTTCACCAAAATAAGTTATGTATAAAGCGTAACCTACTTTGTTTGTTTTTGTCTCATTAGTAACTTATTTGGAACACTAATCTACAAGTTCAAACTTTCAGAAGCTATGGAAAAATGATTGAACAGCCACAACCACCTAAGGTGACAAGGCTACCACAGGCACAATGTCACCTCTTGCGCAGTAAGGCGCAAGATCTCTCACTAAAGTGCAAAAAGCACCTTCCCGCTAATTCGGGTTGGTTGTCAAGGTAACCTCGCCCAAATCGCCATCAACAAAATATTCCTGCTAGACAGAGTGATATATCTGTGTTCGCACACAAGTCCAATCCCTAATGGACGCTCGCTTTGGAAACAAGAATAGTGGTTGAGAAATGTCGCAAGATATGAATGGTTTTGAAACCGTACTATCGACATCCGCTTCGTTGTTCAAGAGCAAGGGGAAAAAGGTGAAGATCGTCTGCTCCATCAGATTCTATAGCTCAAACATTAGCACTCAGGTCAAATGATCTGTGCTTCTATACATCTGATGGTGCTTTTATTTGCAAGGACTGTAAACTTTACGCCAACATGCCTTTTGTTGTGATACATCATTTATGTCACGCCAAAGGCTGGAATAATTACGATGCTATTTTTGTATAGTCTAGGTTTATCTTAGTAATGTATTCGGCCGAAAGCTTCGTAAGAGCCCAACATGCCAACATTCATCGGGCCCATTCCAATTGGGCTAAAACGATTATGGGTGAATTTGCATGTAGCCCATTAAAAATATCTCGCCTAAATCAGATAAGATTTCATATTTTTCCGGTAGGCTGTGCTCATAGTGGGCCTTTAACAGGCCTAAACATAATTTGGGCCCTCGAATAATAGGTTGTTTATGTGTATAAATATCTCGAGCCCATAAAAACATGGGCCTTTAAAAGACCGAAAGTGAGATTGGGCCCATTTACGATACGGATCCTTCACAGTCCGAAATTGACGGGTCAAAGCGCCGACCTAATCGGGGCCTTTAAAGTGCCGAAGTTCGATCGGCAATTATCGCTATTTTATATGGGCCGTTAATGGGCCCGATAGACGTTGGCACATATGGCCCATGGATTTCATCCGACGTTAACAGCCGAAAATCACAACAGCCAAAGTGGCTCAAATCGATGGCGGCCGCTAAGCCGTAATGTCGACATGGCGAGTATGACCCAAATCCTTCACGTCATTTATGGGCCGAAAGTTTCAATGGCGTGTAAATGGGCCCAAATGAAGCAGGACCTTTAACAGGCCGGAAATACACCGGGCCGTAATTCGGCCCATATACTTAACGGTTTGTTAACGGGCCAGAAGTGATCATAGGCCACGATGATGACAAGTTTAGGACAGGCCGTTGACGGGCCGATTTGACACTAGCCGATGGGCCTTAACTCGTAATGTTGGGCCTTTATCTGGTCGCCCATTATGGTCCGCAAAATCTCGGGTTTTAGCCGACGGCCCATTATGGCCGCAAAATCTCGGGCCTTTAGTCTGGCCGCCCATTATGATACTTAAAAATCTCATGGGTTTTTGGCTGGCCCATTATGGACCGCAAAATTGTGGGCCTTTAGTTGGGCCGCCCATTTAATCTTTATGGGCCACTTTTGGGCCGGTCCACGGTCGATATCATAGGAGCATCTTGCCCATTGGATGAGTGACACCTGTGCAACGCGAGTCGACATCGCGTTTCCGCACCAATCGAATTTTACACGGAAAATCCCCATTGGTCCTCGACTATTAATGGGTTATCGGATCCAAAACCTGACCCGATAGCTTAACGGCGTCCGCTATGGTGGATGCCACGGTCGGTCACCCTTGACGAAAGCACTTGCGACGCCTCGATTTATCGTCATGGAAGTGGACACTCCGTGATGATAATTTTGGTAATGTCATGGAACACTTCTACGACAAAGACATGTATGACTATCTCGATTCTCCATAAAATTTTCATGGATGTACATGCATGACAAAAAATGCGACCTATTGTGACAAACACGATCATCACGGAAGTGTATTTTTTCCAGAGTGAGCCGAACGGCTCGCATCAAGGCAAGGGCGGCGACGGGTGGTAGCAGATGGAAGCGAGGCGCCCCCACGGACACCCATGTCGCCTCGGCAGCCAAAGTTTGGCGAAGGCGCGCCGCGGATAATGAGCCGACGCCACCAAGTCCAAAGACGGAGCCCCGTAGGGCAGCGCGGGCCCTCCAAGGGCGTGTCGGCCACCCACGGGCGGCAACAACTTCCAAGACACCACGCCGCACCCACGACACGCCTTTCCCAGGTTGTACGCGACGAGCAGGCCACCACGCTTAGTGACCCCGAAGGCCGCCATGGAATAGTCTCGCATCATTCATGGGACGAGAATACCAACATGCAGGAGGCGGGCCGCGGATAGAGCCCTTCTAACGGGTTAGAAGTCGAGCACGCCACGTCCATGCAAGCGCCGCCACCCACGCCAGCAGGTTTTAGCGCCGCAGCTGTTCGACTTCCTCCTACTACGAAAAGCTCGACGAGTGGAGAGCCACCATCCGAGCCTCGCCGCACGCCAACAAAGACGAGCCGCACCAACGGTCCTCCAGACGGCGCTCGTCGAGCCACCGACGCTGGTGGAAGGACCGAGGCGCCAGGGCCCAGATTCTCCTCCTCGCCAGCTACTATGGTGCCGGTCCGTCGGACGACGCTGGTAATATTTCCATAGCGTTGTCCGACCCACGGATCCACCGCGATCAACGCCAAGTTCTTCGAGCGAGCCTCAAGACGCCAACCACCATCGAAGGCGGCGCAAGCCCGCCATCACCGAAGGCAGTAGGGCCCATACGACCACCCCGCCGGGGCTCGTGGCCTACCTTACGAGGTGAGTTGCCCAGCCTTCACCCGTGAGCTGCTGCAGTTCCAAAGGGCCACTCACCGCACGCTCAAACCTAACGCTGGAAAAGTACAACGCAAGACTATTGCCGAGTTCCTCAGATCTACACCATCGTGGATGAAAGCTGCCGAACTCGCGATCATAAGGTGCTTGCCGAATTCCCGCTGGCACTTAAACCCAACATCATGTCGTGGTTGATGCATTTTCCAAGAGATTCTATTTCTTCCGGTCGATTCGGCATGAGTTTTTGGCGCCTTTACAGAGGCCAAAGTCATGGCCATGCAAGCGATTTGCATGTCATCCCATAGAAAGAAGGCAAAAACCTGGGCAAGTACATACAGAGGTTCAACCGAAAGTGATAACATCCCGGACGCTCACCCGGCCATTCATCGGCATTCCATCGAATGTGCGGAACCGACAAAATGCGTGAAGAGTCGGCGGCGAACAAGGTGAAGGATGTGGCGAATCCACGTTTCGCCGATAGGTGTGCTCGGCTGAAGAGGAAGGAAGTACCGACAAAGACGCCGGTGTGGAAACCGATTCTTAGACGAAGATGTTGTCGCCCGCAAAGAAGGGTCGAACCACAACAAGAAGCGCAAGCAGGCCGCGTTGCCGCCGGATCCGACGACACCGGCATACCAAGAAAACCAAGGGCATTTACCCGACAAGGAAGTTGTTGGGCCGCTTGGGCCTTTGGCGGCCACCGACAAGGAGGCTTTCGCAGACGCAAGATCCATCGCACTAAGGGCTATGACCTCCTAACGCCGGTTGAGCAGCTCGAGAGAAGGAAAGTCAATATGAGAGGCGACAAAGAAAGGCCATGATGGTGCCAAGGATCCTAAAAAGCTAGGGCCAAGCCAAACCGCAAAGGGAAAAGTTCGCTCCCG
>JAHIAM010002176.1:0-43040 GCA_021605205.1 Aegilops longissima | reverse complement strand
CCGCCGTCGACAACTTCATGTCATTCGCGATGTTCACGGGGGGCACAATGATTTGGAGTCGGGTTCGTCCGGCTCGATCGCAAACCTCACCTCGACCGGCAACGTCAAGGGCTCCGGCGGATGACAACGAGAGGGACGTGGGACACGGACATGCCTATGTCAGTCGAGAAGTGTAGGATGCGGGATACGGATGCCCATGTCCGTCCGGGCGAAGGGTAGACTAGACTAGTTTTACTTTTTTTTCCTATGTCGCCAAAAAATCCAAATATTAACGAAAAACGTTGTGTCCACTTGAATTCTGCCTGTTCTCATTAATTTTATCAGATTTATTCAATTTCCGTTTGAAATGTGTCTGAACGTTTTAATGGGTAGGGTTGGATGACCGGCTCCGATATTCCTGCCTGCAAAGGCGTACGGAGGCATCCAGTGTGACCGATTTGTAGGACGGCGCGTTGATGCCCTTAGAGCATCTCCAGCCGTAGAGTCCCCCAGGAGGCATTTTTATCGCCCCTTGGGGGGTTGCCGGCGAATTTTTTTGCCTGTGATCGAGAAAATATCCACTTGTTCCGCCCCCACGCATGTATCCCCGCCACCACCACGACGCGAACCGCCCGAACGGTGGCGCTCCGTCTGTTCGGCCGCCGCCACGGGAAGACCGTCACCACCGCCTTCGGGCGGAACAGGACGAGGGCTGTCTCGAGAAGCTCGCGACGCCGCCTCTACACGGCGGTAATCATGTCCTTCCTCAACGCTCACGGCCACGGCAAATACCGCCTCGACCTCTCCGGCCACCCGCTTCGCGCATCGGGCGACATCGAGCATCGCCACCTGTGCGCCACCGCTTCCTCTCCATCGGTGGCCCGGCGGCGATTACGCGCTCCCGACCAACCGTCCGCGCTTCGACCTCGCCGACCACCTCGGTTCTCCTATCTCGGCGGCAGCGCGGGCGTCGCGCGCCCGTTCGGCAGCGCGCTCGACGGCGTGGACCTCTTCTGGAGTCGGCGGGCGGCGGAGCACTACGACGCTACCGGCGAGGGAGTTGGCCAGCGCAAGGCCAGCAGGGGAAAGCGCCGCGGTGGACGGCGACGCCGCAACGCGTTCCGACGAGCTTCATGGCGCGCGGCGCTCTCGACGGGTCTTGAGCGCATCCACGAGGTTCTACGACTTCGCCGAGCCGTGGAGCCGGCGTCGCGTAGTGCAGGCGAGGCGGGCGGAGTAAGGCGATGGCGAAGCTCGAGGCGAGGCGGAGCCTGGCCTTGATCCGGCAATGGGCGGCAGCGGCAAGGCGGTCTGGTGCCGAGGCGGCAACCACCACCAGCGAAGGAAACCGGCTGGCGCGAGGCGGCGAAGCGGGCTGCACGGAGCGGAGGAGGCCGGACGGCGACGCGGAGTGGCGGCGGGGGCGGAGCGGAGGAGGCCGGATCAGACTGCCCTGGCACGGAGGACTCACGAGCTCACTAAGGTCATGTCTCCGGCCACCGCCTCGCAACCCAGAGCTTTGGGCGCGGAGCTACGTGGGAGGCGGCTTTGACCACATGCTGATAGCGCCGCCCGCCATCTGTGTGTGTGCGGTAGGTGTGAAAGGAAAGGGAGAGGAGAGAGAAAAGAGAGGAAAGAGAAGAGAGAGGGGGGGAGAGAGGGGCTGGCAGTGGGCCTTTGCATGCAAAAGGCAACTGCCGGCGTCCCGAGTTACCTCGCAGGGGCTGGGTCTGAGCTGAGAGCGTTGGCCGTAAATAAAGCCAAATCCGGCGAAAATCGGGTCTCTGGGTGCTGGTGGCCATTTTTGTCATGCGGGCTCAAAAAGCTTGCCAGGCTTTTGGGGGCACGAGGAGATCTCTTAGCAATCCTTGCAAAACATAAAAAGCATGCCAAAAATTTACAATCAAATTGCAAGTGTATGCCATTTTTATCTGTACATCGCCATTTCTGGTCACCATTCTGCACAAAGATAGGTCACTTATTCCGTCATCCCCACTCTGTACCCGACAATCTGGCTCTGCTCAAGTCAATCCCCAAGCCTGTAGACAGAAAAAGAACGGAACTCTCAGTGTAAGAACGACCTTCGTGCATTATTTGCTACAGTAAATAATAAGACCACGACCCTGACCTGAATTTTGCCGTCAGACGTTCCGACGACGAGGACGTCCCCGTCGGCGTCCACCGCCATGCACTGGACTCGGCAGCCGGCGCCGCCGGCCTGAAGGGCGCCGATCTTGATGAGCTTCTCCCTGGACCAGATCTCCACGGCGCCGTTCCTGGAACCCAGGTAGACCAGGTCCGCGCTCACCACCAGCGACCGCACCTCCGCCGCCGACGGTATCGACCCAACCAGGTTGTAGTTCGAGCTGTTCCATATCTGCACCCAGCAGCAGCAGCAACGCCCCAAACCGTCGTCAGAAACAACTCACAAAAGCATCGAGCCGCCGGAGATACTTTGGTTTGCCGATCGAATTCATGTAGCAAGCACCTTGACCGACGCGCCGTCGAGCGGGGTGCTGCCGGTGTAGAGCAGCCCGTCGTGGACCTGCAGGGAGTAGACCGGGTTGGACTTGCCGAGGATCCTCTTGTTCCCGGGCTGGATGACGCCCAGCGTCCCGCTCGCCAGGTCGATCTCCTGGATGCTGCCGTCGTTGCAGCCGCAGAAGAGCTTGCCGTGCACCAGCGCCATGGACCGCACGGACTTGCTCGGGTTCAGCACCTTGGGCGTGCCACCGTTCCAGCTCAGCGTCTTCACGCCGGCGCCCTGCGGCACGAAGCAGGCCATGGCGCTGGCCACGGCCAGGTTCTGCACCGGGTCCCGCGTGTCGTACACCTCCGCGCACCGGAGGCCGTCCCGGAACTGCCACACCTGCCCATGTACGCACCACCAACGGGTTTCATTCTGAACTTTGCACGTTGTAATTAATTAACTTTCCTCGATCGCGCGAAGAAAGAAACATGGTATGTTGTTACCCTGATGGTTCTGTCCATGGATCCGCTGTAGAGCTTCTCCTCCGAAGGCAGGATTGACAAGCTGGTGATTGCTTTCGTGTGCTCCTGGGATTCCTGGACGAGGCGAAGGATGTTCTCGCTTCCCTCCCACACCTGAAAGTGAATTTTTCAGACTTGAGAAACTGAAACTGTAGTAATGAGACCTGTAACTGTAAGCATGGACATTTTGGAAGAGCAACCTTTTGTGTTCCATCAGAGTGTCCGGAGAAGATGTAGCTCTTGTAGTAAACGATCGACGTGACCTCGCCGTTCGAGCTGCAATCGGCGTTGTTAAGCTCCTTGTGGTTCCACATGTCCTGCCACAAGAACAAGAAACATTCTTCAGCAAACATAAATCTTGTACTGTATGCAATAGTACATCTTTTGTGAATTTGGAACTTTTTTTGAATTTATTCGGATTGATGGTAAACGCTGACTCTTACGATGCTAGACTCCTGACCATCGGACAGCAGCTTCAGCATCTCGAAGGCGAGGCCGGACGATTTCTTCAGCTCCCTCAGTGTTCTCAGCACGTCCTTGATGTACGTCGTGATGTCTTGCATTCCCTCTGAAACAATGTCACAAGTTTTGGAGCATAAATAAGAGATGAGAGCAGTATTTTAGTTTACAACTTCTGGGCAGAATGATCATTGAGCAGCCAGTAACCAACCGCGGTCGTTCATGAAGCTCCTCAGCGCGACCATGGCGAGAGCCCGGTCGCTGCCGTGCTTGGCGGACCTGAGGACGAGCACGAGCTGCCGGAGCAGGCAGACCCGCGCGGCGCCGAGCACGCCGGTGTCCGGGACCGGGAGGAAGGACAGCATGTGGACGAGCCATGCCGCGCACACGAGGCTCGCCGCGAACAGCTCCGTGTTCTTGCTCTCCAGGCACTCGGACAGGGCCTCCAGCACCAGCCCGAACTCGTGGCTCACCAGCGCGTACGCCGTCTTCCTCTCCCACTCCGACGCCGCCTTCTCCTCCCCTGCCGCGTCGTCCTCGGCGCCGTCGGTGCCACGAACGACGCTCAGCTCCTGCGACTGCCGGTACCTCTCCTTCACCCTTGCGAGCTTCAGCAGGGCCGACCGGGCGAGCGGCCGCTCAGACGATGAGAACTTTCCGGGGAGGTTCATGATGGTCTCGGCGGCCAGGAGCTGGCTCCTCGGAAAATCCGAGTTCTTGAGGCACTGCACGAGGCTGTCCATCGCCTCCTCGCGGTACATGCTTATCTTCCTCGGCTCCACCTGACGATCACATCAAATTATTTGGATTCAGAAGAGCTATATATGAATCATTCTGTAAGCTGATCTGAATAAATTAGACTGTGCTCAGCTCACCAAGAGATCGAGCTGAAGAAGAAGCCCGGCGACGACTGGGCTCTGCTCCGGCGTGGTGGACTGCAGATACACGAGGAGCGTGTGCATCATGCTGAAGGAGCTCCCCTCTTTGATCGCCCGAAGTACACGTTCCGCCGCCGATCTCCTGAGGAATAACGATTGTGGGGTCCACAAGTCAGCACTTAGAAAGCGCGGGAGGAAATATCAGGAATGTGGAATTTGATTTTGTTACTTTTTCAGCTTCAGAAGCTCGGAGAGGAACCGCACGATTTCGAACTTGTCGGCGTCGCCGACGACGTGGAAGGCGTCTAGGACGGCGCTCACCGCCAGCTTCTCCACGATGCTGCTCCGGCAGTGGCCGTCTTCCGCGATGCATGCATCAGGATCCTCATTGCGGCCACCCTCACCTCCACCTGCTCGGCCTCTAAGACCAGCGCCGTGCTCCTCACGAACCTCTCAGACACCAGAGAGGACCTCGGCACCGGCGGCGTGCTCTCCCGGCCGACGCCTGACTCTGAGAGAATCTGGCTGAGGAGGATCACAGACGCGGACTTGGGCTTGACGCACATGTTGAGCGCGTCTGCCTCATCGGCTCGCCGGATGGTGGCCACCAGCGCTTCGCCCATGTCCATCTCGACGAGCTGCTCCACGGAAGGAGACAGGAGGAAGATGAGCACGACGGCCTCGACGAGCCCTTTCTTGAACAGGGCGACCAGGCAGTCCACGTCGGTGTCCACCCGCGTGAGCGTCTGCACGACGCCGTCGTCGCGGGAGGCGAGCTCGGCGAGGAGGAAGACGGCCACCTGCAGCACCTGCGCGCTGACGGAGTTGAAGAGGATCTCCACGAAGCCGTTGATGACGGCGGGCTTGGCCAGCGCGGAGAAGAAGGCCTGCTCGGCGGCGCCGGCCTCGCGCCAGAGCCGCTCGATCCTGAGCACCGACTTCTCCGACTCGCCCAGCTCCTCGGACGTGCAGAGGCAGGACACCGCGGCGCGGAGCTCGCCGACGGCGCTCTCCACGGTGGCCTGCACGATGACGCTGGTCGGCGACGGCGCGCTCGCCTGGCTGCCGGTGGCGTCCGGGGACGGCGAGTTGATCTTGAACGCGGGGGCCGGGCTCTCCATCCTCGCGGTCGCGGGCGTTCTCGGCACCGCGGGCGTGGCCGGCGTGGGAGGCGTGATCGGCGTGGCGGGCGGGCTCTGCTCGCGCCAGCCGGCGATGAGGCGCTTGAGGACGTAGTTGGTCTTGGGGAGGCTGCCGCCGTGGAGGTGCTGGCGCGTGATGGGGCAGGTGGCGTTGCCGCGGTCGAGCCACTCCTGTATGGCGCGGCGCTCGTACGTCTGGCCGGTCTCGAGCGTGACGGGGTCGTCGAAGACCTGGCTCGTGATCGGGCACACGAAGTCCTTGGGCGTCGTCGCCGCCTGCTGCTGCTGATGCCGCGACAGCTCGGCGTCGCCGCCCATCGGGGACCTGTATGTATTCAAAATCAGCGCGTGTCTCGATCGATACCATCGGTGCAATCTAGGTTGGTGGAATGCTGTTTCTGGAAGCGATCGAAATGGTTACCTCGAGGGCTCCGGGGAGGGGTGGGCGCCGTCGTCGGCGCGTGGCTGAGCTCTGCGTGGCTTCGACAGTGGGGACGCCGCTTGCTTTTCCTAAGAGACAAGGCAACAGCATTGGGAACTCAGCTTTGGAGCGATGAGAAGCAAACCAGGGTTGTGTTCTTCCATCCCTCCAACTCCAACTAGTAGAAACTAGCTAGTACCGTAATTTATACATGCCTTCTTTTATTGAACCTCCTTTTAGAAAAGTTAAGAACTCAATTTCATAATTTGGAAAGAGCCATTTGTTTAGGCTACGCTTCTGATAGTTCCTCAGCTGTCTTAAATTTTCCGTAAATGACTACGAGAGAGAGAGAGAAAGAGAGCAAAAAATAAATTGAAATATTACCATAGCATTGTTCTTTCCAATGCTAACACGGATAAATAAGTGACATACGATGAATAGAAAAACTCAAATTGCAAAGGGTGTGGATGTTGGAATTTTGCTAGTAGGCCTTTGGCCCAAAGCCCAACTAAAATTCTAAAATTCTCTTGGCCATTCATGCACACGTGTGAGTGGAGTGAGTGAGACTAGAGTTTAGTCCCACCATGGAAGTTGTGGGAGAGTTGCACCTCTTTATAAGATGAGCTCTTCTACTACTTGTATGAGCATGAGAAGAGGAGACCTACACACGCGCTCTTTCTCCTCGCTCGCCTCGTCACGAAGCGGGTTGCGGGATTGAGCCGAGCCGAGCTATGCATGTTGTCTATATTTTTGCTGCTCGGGAAAAAATAATGAGTCATTAATTAATAATTAATGGACGCGTTAATTACTGAACCGTTTTCGATTCTTTTGGATCGTGATGACTCGGACGTGGGGTTTACTCCCACGACCTACCCGACCCGCACTATATAGTCAGGCAGACGTCTACCCTAGCCGCCGCCGCTTCGTATGGTTTCCCACCACCGTTCCAGATCATTGCGCCGTCAAGCAACTCTTCTCCATCCCTCCTTTCGGCGTGCACCGGGAGAAGGGATAGCAGGCCTCCGGAACCCCGCCTCTCGTGATTCTGTACGGGAGAGGGGCGATCAAGTTTTTGGGGAGCGCACTCGCGCGACTGCTGGTAGCGACGACTTCTTCCTGAAAGTGCGTTATATCGACTAGAGGGGGGGGGGGTGAATAGGCGATTTTTATGAATTCTTCACTGAGGAATTTGCCGGTGAGGAAATTCCTTAGCGAAGAACTACTTGCAGCGGAATAAGTACTCAGAAGTAAGCATAAGAAAATGCGGGCATGGTCATCATGATGAAATGAAGACAATCAAGAGTACAGAAAGCGCAAACACATGATAGCTCAAGATGAAGACAAACAGACTGAAGAAATTGAACTGAGGAAATTGAGAAAGTCTTCAGTCAAATTCTTCAAACACAGATATGAATAAACTCTCAACACAATAATGAGGAAATGAAAAGGTTGAGGAAATAGAACCAGTTAGGAGCGGCTGAGTATTTAAACTCGAGGACACACAGTCCCGGACACCCAGTCGCTGAGCACGCAGCTCAGGACACCAAGTCCTCACCGTATTCTCCTTGAACTAAGGTCACACAGACCTCGTCCAATCACTCGTGGTAAGTCTTCAGGCGACTTCCAAACCTTCACAGACTTGGTCACTCGGCGATCCACAATTCCTCTTGGATGCTCTAGACCATGACGCCTAACCGTCTGGAAGAAGCACAGTCTTCAAAGGTAACAAGCGTCGGATCCACGCAGGATCAATCTCTTCAGTGATGCTCAATCACTTTGGGTTTGTAGGGGTTTGGTTTTTGGGTTTTTCCTCACTCGATGATTTTCGCTCAAAGTCCTCGGAGGATGGGTTGCTCACAAATGACAAGTGTCAAGTTTCTCTCAGAGCAGCCAACCAGCTAGTGGTTGTAGGGGGCGGCTATTTATAGCCTAGGGAACAGCCCGACATGATAAGACATAAATGCCCTTCAATGATATGACCGTTAGGTGGATAAGATATTTTGGGACAGGTGGTAAGCCACAACAACGGTCGGAAATTTGAATCACAAATTCCTCGGGGCTATCATGTTCCTCATCGTAGGCAATCCGCCTTTGGCGAATTCCTAACTCCTCGGTCGAACAAATTCCTCAAAGAACGGAAGAACTTTGTCTCATCCTTCAAGAAATTGGCTAAACTGTATGAGATTTCCAAAGGCTTCACTCGAAGGGATTGGTAGGTGTAGGATTTTGAGTTGAGCATCACATGGAAATTTTTCTTTAGTATTTCCTCGTCCCCCTTTAACAGTACGGTGTTTCCTATGACTCAAGAAAGAGAAAATGAAACAACGAAAACGAAAGTCTTCACGCTTCATGTTACTCAAATGAATACCAAGTCTTCAAGGTCACATCAATTTCTTCACTTTCAAAGTCTTCAGAAAGTCTTCAGAATATCAAAGTCTTCAATTGAAGAACTTCATTTTTAGGGGTCTACTTTCTCTGTAAATAGCAAAACTCCTCATAGACTTATAGACATGTGTACACTCACAAACGCATTAGTTCCTTAACCTATAAGTCTTCAATACACCAAAATCACTAAGGGGAACTAGATGCACTTACAATCTCCCCCTTTTTGGTGATTGATGACAATATAGGTTAAGTTTTCAACGGGGATAAACATATGAAGTGTAAATACTGATATTGAGGAATTTGATTGCAAGATATAGAAGAACTCCCCCTGAAGATGTGCATAGTGAGGAATTTTCTTTTGAGGCAATGCACATTTGAAGAGTTGAATCATGGAGATCTCCCCCTATATCTTGTAATTCATACACGCATTTGACATATAACATGAAGAATTTGAAATGCATGATGAGATATGGTGCTTGACGTAATTCAGCATGCGTGCGATAACATTAATGAGGAACAAGCATGCAAAATAATGCATCAAGAGTATCAGAGCTCAAGAAGCTCAAGAGAATCAGAGCATAGTGCATCAAAAGTATCAAAGCACCATCGGGTTTAAGATTACAACTCGATCCAATAAAAGTTTCAGAAGAACGAGAGTTGTAACTTAACAAAAATAAATTGTTGTATATGGGCAATAAAATAGACCCGCTTGAGGACTAACTCAAATTTCTCCCCCTTTGTCATCGAATGACCAAAAGGATCGGCCGAGGACTAACGCCTCAAGAATTTCAAGTTGAAGAAGGAGCGCCCGGCGTTGTTGGGGTCGGTTGTTGTAGTAGGGCCTGCCAGCGTGTCGCCCAAGTCTTCATTTTCATCGATTCGTCATGAGGAAGAATAGGAGCTGGCCACCAAGGAAGGAACTTTGACCTTCTTGTATTTCTTCTGAGGAGGTGCAGACCAGTCAAATTCTTCCTTGAGTCCCATTGTCATCAGTTCTTCCGCCTTTGTAGACATGTGAAAGAACAGCCAGTGCGTTTGAAGGTTTCATGGAGGTAGTAGTGGGTTTTCTTCATCAGTATTGTGTGTTGAGGTCATGTTGTGAAGAATTGAACCAAACGGCGCTTGACCCATTTATGATTGCGATCAACCTTCCGATGAAGACGAGGAGTAACTCACGATCACCATCACCACAGGTGCGATAGCTTGAGGACTTTGCTTGACCGAGGTATTTGCGGCGAGTCATATGTGGCGAGTCATCATTGGTGGAGTAGGATGCAGCTTTGCTAAACTGTCCATCCAATGGACGAATGCCTTCATCGATCACAAGCATGGCCTTGCCCTTGTCATCACCGAGGTAATTGTCCGCTTGAGGACTTCAATCGAGGCAAGTAGCTGCGGTGGTTGAGTATCAGCCTTTGTAATTGAGTGAAGACCTTGACCGATGAATCTCATTATCCAAAGGCGCATAAGGCTTCAGCTCAAATGGTGACATAGCAATGTTTGCCAAAGTCCTCATGAAGAAATCATGGAAGTTGACGGGAACGCCATGGATGATATTGAAAAGCATATTCTTCATGATGCCAACGACTTCTTCATCATTTGAGTCGTGGCCTTTGATAGGACTCATTGTCTTCGTCGAATCGATAGACAGTCCGAGGCACATACAATAATTCCTTGACGAGGAATTTGGTTCTTGGGGCCTGCCTTGGCTTCAAAGGTTTCATCAAGACTTGCATATAGTGATTTGAAAGTTCGGTTCGTTGTAGATACAACGAGCACCGTCAAGTGGAGGACCGAGTGGTAGAGCACGAAGCAATTCATTCTTTGGTGCCTTGTAGTGAGTATTTTCGGACATCCAGCTAATACCCATGAGTTCACGTCTTGACGTCTCCGTTATGTGCAGCGTTGCATAGAATTGAAGAATAAGTTCTTCATTCCATCCACGTATATTAGTGCAGAAATTCAAGTCCTGCGTCGTGAAGAACACCGAGGACTGGCTCAAAGCTGGCAGAGACTCCATGTCCACATGAGGAATATGAGCATGATCGAAGACTTTGTCTTTATTGAAAAGCACCGAGGAATAGAAATTGGCTTGGTGGCACTCGAAACGCCTCTTCCTTATGCGAGCGAATCATATGGATTGTAATCGATGAAGAATACATGCTCACCAAGAAGTCTTCAGCCTTGAACTTTTGCTTTGTTGAGAAGGGATCCTTTGGCTTTGGCAGTGGAGTGTCAGTGAGTTGCATCACGACCTCTGGAACCGCAATCTCAGGTTCTTCAGGGTGAGGAATTTCTTGTTCCTCAACAGTGCGACCGAGGATCAGCGGCAGCAGGTTCATCGATGCTAGTGGCTGGAATTTCTTGAGGATGATGAAGTGGGATGAGTTTCTTCAGAGCCTATTTGAACAGTTGGAGCAGGGGACTGAGGTATCTGTTGGATTGGGGTGAAGAGTGGAGAATCTGGATGCTGAATTTCCCAAAATTCATCGTTCATCACTGGCGTTGTGCTTCCAATATCCACATCTTCTTCAAGTTCCTCAACACCGGCCTCTTCAGCTGTGAACTGAGGCATAGGCGAGGAAATGATTGGGGTTGAAGGGATTGCTTCCACTTCAATTTCTTCATCAATCTGCTCTGACGAAGCAGCAAAATGATTTTCTTCATCAGATCCGCTTGGGATCACATAATCTTCATCAAAAGGAACAAGGTCCTTTGATGGAATTGAGGAAATTGGAACAACATCAATTGGATTTTCAAAGGAGCTCGTCATTGGCTTCATTTTCTTCGCAGCCAAAGAATTTGACGCAGTGATGCTTTCCGTTTCTTCACAAAGCAGCTCGCTCTGCAGCCTTGGTCTTCTTCACATCGAGGCGATGGAAGAATTGGAGTTGGTGTTGGCGCGGGAGGAGCCGAGGAATCTGGATGATTTTCCTCAGCGCAATCGATGCAGCTTGCCTGTCTTGTTCATTTTCTTCAGCGCACCACTAGTGGATGCCACGGCAATTTCTTCGGTGGTGGAATGGGATCATCAGCCTCGAACTGCATTTTCTTCAAAGAGCTTGAACTTCATCAGTGGTGCTGGCATGTTCTTCAGTTGGTTGAGCTGAGGCTCGGCTGAGGAATTGTATGTTGCGTTAGGGCAGCAACATTTGTGAACTTCTTCGTCAGTTGATTTAATCGACCTTGGCCCTTGCCAATCAGCATAATAAGCATCGAAGTTTTTGCCGAGGTCTTGAATTTCGTCTGGACCTTGAGAAGTTCCTCGTGTGTCATTTTGACAACATTTTTCTTCGTGAACTTCTCCTTTCGTATTGAGCCTTCTTGATCTCTCTTGCCTTTTCAAACTTCCATTTCTCTTGGCGATGAAATGGGTCAAGATATGACTTTGTCCAGAGTCGATGAAAATCAGGCAAAGGGTATTTGGATCCTTGTGCGGATATCAATATAATCGAGGATTTTCCTCGGATCAACAGCAGAGGCACATATGTGCCTTTGGCTCTAGCGACCCTTTCTTGGCGATCTCGATGATTTCCGCAAGTTCATCATCATCAGCCTCATCATCTTCGTGGCTCTTGAAAGCAACCTGTTTCTTCTTAGGACTTGGCGGGGACCTCGTCTTCTTTGTGGCCTTAGTCTTCAGCAGAGTCGGGCCAGATGAAGACTTTAGTGCAAATGAGGAACTTCTTTGAGACACGGAGGCAATGGAGAAGCCAGCAGTCCTTTGGCGTGGCGGATGCACAGTCTTGAGGACTTTGTCTGAACTGGCCGAGGACTTGGGAGGAGCTGCGAGGACTTTGAAGGAGCCGAGGATTTTGGAGGAGCAGGAGCAGCATGAGGAATTTGCCGTGAGGGCACTTTGTTGGTGAAGCACTTGGCTTGTGAGCGGGCTTCTTAGCCATAGATTTTCTTGGCTTGACAAAGACCTCGGGGCAGCAGCGATGTGCAGAGTCCTCATTGAATTTCCTCAACGCCTCATTGGCTTGCCTTGCCAACTTGGCTTGGCGCTTGGCCCATTCTTCAGAAAGTCCTCACCACGCTTGATGTTTGGTGGGGTCGACTTCTTGGCCAGTGCCAATGGAGCTCTTGGGCATGGAGGATTGAGTGCGAATTTCTTCATGTACTTTGGAGATACATATCTGTACCCTCCATTCCGTGCCGTCTCCGTTCAATCCTTTGGATGCGCACCTTGCGCTGATTTTTGTTCTCTTTGCGAACTCGGCTTCATCAGTGTGCAATAATCAGCATAAATTTCTCGAGGATTTCAAACGCGGTCATGACCTCAGGCCTCTTTCCTCCTTTCTGTGGCTTCTTTCCTTACGCCATATTCTTGGTGAGGAATTTGAACAAACGAATTCTCTCAAGAAGTATGCAACTTTTCTTCGAGGAACGCTGCAAATGAGTTAAGTTGATGAGAACCTAGTGATTCAGCGGCGGACATGAGTACCGTGAACAGAGTATAGTTGCGAGGAATTTGGAGAGGTCATATCGTTCTCGGAAGGTTTTCAAAAGAACAAGTTTTGAGGATTTTGACGGATGAGCCTTGAGGAATTTCACTAAGCGTTCTTTGTCTTAGGTTCGAGTTATGCGGATCGAGGATCCACACAATTGAGGAATCTTGAAGAAAATGATTGCTTAGAGAAACAAATCAAGAGCATATAACTAGTGAGGTGTTTGTGTGTGAGGATTTGAAGAATAAAGCACCTTTGAAGATTTTGTAGTTTAAAATTTGGATCAACGAGGGTAGTAAAAGTAACTTTTATTTACCTAAATGAAGAACACGACGAACTGGGTGTTGTAGATGTGAAGCTCATCTGTTCAGATCTTCCACGCCCTAACTTGGCGGAGGAAGACAACTTCTGGCGGCGGAGTGAGGATTTCCTTGATCGGTAGCGATCGTCGGCGAAGAGGTCGAGCAGCAAAGCTCTTCCTCACCGGCTGACGATGGAGAAGCCTGGCGGCGCTAGGGTTTGAGGAGCTCGGCGGGAGAGAGAGGTCGAGCGAGTAAAAGAAGTGAGGATGGAGAGAGGGGTATTTATAGAGGCTGTGAAAAACTGTTCGCCCGAAGATTTAGGACGAACGTGCCCCTGACCATTCTCCTTCTCACGACATGTGTCTGTTGGGGAACGTAGTAATTTCAAAATTTTCCTACGCACACGCAAGATCATGGTGATGGCATAGCAACGAGAGGGGAGAGTATTGTCCACGTACCCTCGTAGACCGTAAGCGGAAGCGTTATGACAACGCGATTGATGTAGTCGTACGTCTTCACGATCCGACCGATCCAAGTACCGAACGCACGGCACCTCCGAGTTCAGCACACGTTCAGCTCGATGACGATCCCCGGGCTCCGATCCAGCAAAGCGTCGGGGATGAGTTCCGTCGAGACGACGGCGTGGTGGCGATGATGATGCTCCACCGGCGCAGGGCTTCGCCTAAGCTCATGACGATATGACCGAAGTGGAATATAGTGGAGGGGGCACCGCTTGCACGGCTAAGGAACGATCCGTAGATCAACTTGTGTGTCATGGGTGCCCCCTGCCCCGTATATAAAGGAGCAAGGGGAGGTGCGGCCGTCCCCAAAGGGTGCGCTGAGGAGTCCTACTCCCATCGGGAGTAGGACTCCCCTCTGCCTTGTTGGAGAAGGAAAGGGGAGGGAAAGAGGAAGTGGCGCGCCCCTCTCCTTGTCCTATTCGGACTAAGGGGGAGGCGCGCACGGCCTGCCCCGGCCGCCCTCCTCTTCTCCCTCATGGCCCACTAAGGCCCAACATCCCCGGAGGGTTCAGTAACCCCGGTGTTCCAGAAAATCCCAATTTCACCCGAACCATTCCGATATCCAAATATAGGCTTCCAATATATCAAACTTTATGTCTCGACCATTTGAGACTCCTCGTCATGTCCGTGATCACATCCGGACTCGAACAAACTTCGTACATCAAAACTTGTAAACTCATAATAAAACTGTCATCGTAACGTTAAGCGTGCGGACCCTACGGGTTCGAGAACTATGTAGACATGACCTAGAACTATTCTCGGTCAATAACCAATAGCGGAACCTGGATGCCCATATTGGTTCCTACATATTCTACTGAAGATCTTTATCGGTCAAACCGCATAACGACATCGTTGTTCCCTTTGTCATCGGTATGTTACTTGCCCGAGATTTGATCGTCGGTATCAATACCTAGCTCAATCTCGTTACGGCAAGTCTCTTTACTCATTCCGTAATACACCATCTTGTAACTAACTTATTAGTTGCAATGCTTGCAAGGCTTATGTGATGTGTATTACCGAGAAGGCCTAGAGATACCTCTCCAGACAATCAAGTGACAAAACCTAATCTTGAAATCGCCAACCCAACATGTACCTTTGGAGACACCTGTAGTACTCCTTTATAATCACCCAGTTACGTTGTGACGTTT
Organism: Aegilops longissima; assembly: GCA_021605205.1. Lineage (NCBI taxonomy): Eukaryota > Viridiplantae > Streptophyta > Magnoliopsida > Poales > Poaceae > Aegilops > Aegilops longissima. The sequence goes on along the minus strand of JAHIAM010002176.1, from coordinate 28,363 downwards.
GGTAGCACCCAAAGTGTTCCTCCGATAAACGGGAGTTGCATAATCTCATAGTTACAGGAACATGTATAAGTCATGAAGAAAGCAATAGCAATATACTAAACGATCAAGTGCTAGGCTAACGGAATGGGTCATGTCAATCACATCATTCTCCTAATGATGTGATCCCATTAATCAAATAACAACACATGTCTATGGTTAGGAAACATAACCATCTTTGATTAATGAGCTAGTCAAGTAGAGGCATACTAGTGACTATATGTTTGTCTATGTATTCACACATGTATTATGTTTCCGGTTGATACAATTCTAGCATGAATAATAAACATTTATCATGATATGAGGAAATAAATAATAACTTTATTATTGCCTCTAGGGCATATTTCCTTCAGTCTCCCACTTGCACTAGAGTCAATAATCTAGATTACACAGTAATGATTCTAACACCCATGGAGTCTTGGTGCTGATCATGTTTTGCTCGAGGAAGAGGCTTAGTCAACGGGTCTGCAATATTCAGATCCGTATGTATCTTGCAAATCTCTATGTCTCCCACTTGGACTTGGTCCCAAATGGTCTTGTGAAATCTGGATTCCTTTGCCAAGGCAATTGCACCAGTATTGTCACAGAAGATCTTCATTGGTCCCGATGCACTAGGTATGACACCTAGATCGGAAATGAACTCTTTCATCCAGATTCCTTCATTTGCTGCTTCCGAAGCAGCTATGTACTCCGCTTCACATGTAGATCCCGCCACGACGCTTTGTTTAGAACTGCACCAACTGACAGCTCCACCGTTTAATAAAAACACGTATCCGGTTTGCGATTTAGAATCGTCCGGATCGATGTCAAAGCTTGCATCGACGTAACCATTTACGACTAGCTCTTTGTCACCTCCATATCGAGAAACATATCCTTAGTCCTTTTCGGTATTTCAGATGTTCTTGACCGCTGTCCAATGATCCACTCTGGATTACTTTGGTACCTTCTGTCAAGCTTATTGCTAAGCATCGTCAGTCGATACACAGCATTGCATACATGATAGAGCCTATGGCTGAAGCATAGGAACATCTTTCATTTTCTCTCTATCTTCTGCTGTGGTCGGGCATTGAGTCGACTCAATTTCACACCTTGTAATACAGGTAAAAACCTTTCTTTGCCTGATCCATTTTGAACTTTTTCAAAACTTTATCAAGGTATGTGCTTTGTGAAAGTCAATTAAGCGTCTTGATCTATCTCTATAGATCTTGATGCCCAATATGTAAGCAGCTTCACCGAGGTCTTTCATTGAAAAACTTTTATTCAAGTATCCTTTTATGCTATCCAGAAATTCTATATCATTTCCAATTAATAATATGTCGTCCACATATAATATCGAAATGCTATAGAGCTCCCACTCACTTTCTTGTAAATACATGCTTCTCCAAAAGTCTCAGATAAAACCATATGCTTTGATCACACTATCAAAGCGTTTATTCCAACTCCGAGAGGCTTGCACTGACCATAAATTGATCATTGGAGCTTGCACACTTTGTTAGCGCCTTTTGGATCAACAAAACCTTCTGGTTGCATCATATACAACTCTTCTTCTAGAAATCCATTCAAGAATGCAATTTTACATCCATTTGCCAAATTTCATAATCATAAAATGCAGCAATTGCTAACATGATTCGACAGAGTTAAGCATCGCTCTCGTGAGAAAGTCTCATCGTAGTCAACCCCTTGAACTTGTCGAAAACCTTTTGCAACAAGTCGAGCTTTATAGACAGTTACATTACCATCAGCGTCAGTCTTCTTCTTAAAAATCCATTTATTCTCAATGGCTTGCCGATCATCGGGCAAGTCAACCAAAGTCCATAGTTTGTTCTCATACATGGATCCCATCTCAGATTTCATGGCTTCCAGCCATTTTTCGGAATCTAGGCTCACCATCGCTTCTTCATAGTTTGTAGGTTCACCATGGTCAAGTAACATGACTTCCGAATAGGATTACCGTACCACTGCAGTGCGGATCTTACTCTAGTTGACCTCGTAATTCAAGTAGAAACTTGATCTCAAGTTTCATGATCATCATCATTAACTTCCTCACTAATTGGTGTAGGTGTCACAGAACCGATTTACGTGATGAACCATTTTCCAATAAGGGAGCTGGTATGTTACCTCATCAAGTTCTACTTTTCTCCCACTCACTTCTTTCGAGAGAAACTCCTTCTCTAGAAAGGATCCATTCTTAACAACGAATGTCTTGCCTTCGGATCTGTGATAGAAGGTGTACCCAACTGTTTCCTTTGGGTATCCTATGAAGACACATTTTTCGATTTGGGTTCAAGCTTATCAGGTTGAAGTTTTTCACATAAGCATCGCAGCCCCAAACTTTCGAAGCGACAACTTTGGTTTCTTGCCAAACCATAGTTCATAAGGATTCGTCTTAACGGAATTTGATGGTGCCCTATTTAACGTGAATGCGGCCGTCTCTAAAGCATAACCCCAAAACGATAGCGGTAAATCGGTAAGAGACATCATAGATCGCACCATATCTAGTAAAGTACGATTACGACGTTCGGACACACCATTACGCTGTGGTGTTCCAGGTGGAGTTAGTTGCGAAACTATTCCGCAATTTTTCAAATGTAGACCAAACTCGTAACTCAAGTATTCTCCTCCACAATCAGATCGTAGAAATTTTATTTTCTTGTTACGATGATTTTCAACTTCACTCTGAAATTCTTTGAACTTTTCAAATGTTTCAGATTTATGCTTCATTAAGAAGATATACCCATATCTGCTTAAATCATCTGTGAAGGTGAGAAAATAACGATATCCGCCACGAGCTTCAACATTCATCGGACCACATACATCTGTATGTATGATTTCCAATAAATCTGTTGCTCTCTCCATAGATCCGGAGAACGGTGTTTTAGCCATCTTGCCTATGAGGCACGGTTCGCAAGTACCAAGTGATTCATAATCAAGTGATTCCAAAAGTCCATCAGTATGGAGTTTCTTCATGCGCTTTACACCGATATGACCTAAACGGCAGTGCCACAAATAAGTTGCACTATCATTATTAACTCTGCATCTTTTGGCTTCGACATTATGAATATGTGTATTACTACTATCGAGATTTAATAAAAATAGACCACTCTTCAAGGGTGCATGACCATAAAAGATATTACTCATATAAATAGAACAACCATTATTCTCTGATTTAAATGAATAACCGTCTCACATTAAACAAGATCCAGATATAATGTTCATGCTCAACGCTGGCACCAAATAACAATTATTAAGGTCTAAAACTAATCCGAAGGTAGATGTAGAGGTAGCGTGCCGACCGCAATCACATCAACTTTGGAACCGCTTTCCCACGCGCGCCGTCACCTCGTCCTTTGCCAATGCTTCGCTTATTCCGTAGTCCCTGTTTTGAGTTGCAAATATTAGCAATGAACCAAGATCAAATACCCAGTGCTACTACGAGCTCTAGTAAGGTACACATCAATAACATGTATATCACATATACCTTTGTTCACCTTGCCATCCTTCTTATCGCCAAATACTTGGGGCAGTTCCGCTTCAAAGACCAGTTTGCTTGCGGTAGAAACACTCGTTTCAGGCTTAGGTCCGGACTTGGGTTTCTTCTCTTGAGCAGCAACTTTCTTGCTATTCTTTTGAAGTTCCCTTCTTCTTCCCTTTGCCCTTTTCTTGAAACTAGTGGTCTTGTTGACCATCAACACTTGATGCTCTTTCTTGATTTCTACCTCCGCAGCTTTTAGCATTGCGAAGAGCTCGGAATTGTCTTGGTCATCCCTTGCATATTATAGTTCATCACGAAGCTCTTGTAGCTTGGTGGCGATGATTGGAGAATTCTCATCAATGACACTATCATCCGGAAGATTAACTCCCAGTTGAATCAAGTGATTATTATACCCGGACATTTTGAGTATATGTTCACCGACGAACTATTCTCCTCCATCTTGCAGCTATAGAACTTATTGGAGACTTCATATCTCTCAATCCGGGCATTTGCTTGAAATATTAACTTCAACTCTTGGAACATCTCATATGCTCCATGACGCTCAAAACGTCGTTGAAGACCCGGTTCTAAGCCGTAAAGCATGGCACACTCGAACTATAGAGTAGTCATCACTTTGCTCGCCAGACGCTCACAACTTCGGCGTTGCTCTGCAGCAGGCACCCAGCGGTGCTTCGGGGCGTAATTCTTACATGCAGCAATGAGGATAATCCTCAAATTACGGACCCAGTCCGTGTAATTGCTACCATCATCTTTCAACTTTGCTTTCTCAAGGAACGCATTAAAATTCAACGGAACAACAAAGACGAGCCATCTATCTACAATAAACATAGACAAGCAAAATACTATCGGTACTAAGTTCATGATAAATTTAAGTTCAATTAATCATATTACTTAAGAACTCCCACTTAGATGACATCTCTCTAGTCATCTAAGTGATCACGTGATCCAAATCAACTAAACCATAACCGATCATCACGTGAGATGGAGTAGTTTTCAATGGTGAACATCACTATGTTGATCATATCTACTATATGATTCACGCTCAACCTTTCGGTCTCCGTGTTCGAGGCCATATCTGCATATGCTAGGCTCGTCAAGTTTAACTTTGAGTATTCTGCGTGTGCAAAACTGGCTTGCACCCGTTGTAGATGGACGAGAGCTTATCACACCCGATCATCACGTGGTGTGCAGGCACGACGAACTTTGGCAACGGTGCATACTCGGGGAGAACATGTCTTGATAATTTTAGTGAGAGATCATCTTAAAATGCTACCGTCAATCAAAGCAAGATAAGATGCATAAAGGATAAACATCACATGCAATCAATATAAGTGATATGATATGGCCATCATCATCTTGTGCTTGTGATCTCCATCTCCGGCAGCACCGTCGTGATCACCATTGTCACCGACGACACCTTGATCTCCATCGTAGCATCGTTGTCGTCTCGCCAACTATTGCTTCTCGACTATCGCTACCGCTTAGTGATAAAGTAAAGCAATTACATGGCGTTGCATTTCATACAATAAGCGACAACCATATGGCTCCTGCCGATTGCCGATAACTCGGTTACAAAACATGATCATCTCATACAATAAAATATAGCATCATGTCTTGACCATATCACATCACAACATGCCCTGCAAAAACAAGTTAGGCGTCCTCTACTTTGTTGTTGCAAGTTTTACGTGGCTGCTACGGGCTGAGCAAGAACCGTTCTTACCTCGCGCATCAAAACCACAACGATAGTTTGTCAAGTTGGTGCTGTTTTAACCTTCGCAAGGACCGGACGTAGCCACACTCGGTTCAACTAAAGTGAGAGAGCAGACACCGCGGTCACCTTTAAGCAACGAGTGCTCGAAGCGGTGAAACCAGTCTCGCGTAAGCGTCTGGCGTAATGTCGGTCCGGCCGCTTCATCTCACAATACCGCTGAACCAAAGTATGACATGCTGGTAAGCAGTATGACTTATATCGCCCACAACTCACTTGTGTTCTACTCGTGCATATGACATCAACGCATAAAACCAGGCTCGGATGCCACTGTTGGGGAACATAGTAATTTCAAAATTTTCCTACGCACACGCAAGATCATGGTGATGGCATAGCAACGAGAGGGGAGAGTATTGTCCACGTACCCTCGTAGATCGTAAGCGGAAGCGTTATGACAACGCGGTTGATGTAGTCGTACGTCTTCACGATCCGACCGATCCAAGTACCGAACGCACGGCACCTCCGAGTTCAGCACACGTTCAGCTCGATGACGATCCCCGGGCTCCGATCCAGCAAAGCGTCGGGATGAGTTCCGTCAGCACGACGGCGTGGTGACGATGATGATGCTCCACCGGCGCAGGGCTTCGCCTAAGCTCCGCGACGATATGACCGAAGTGGAATATAGTGGAGGGGGGCACCGCACACGGCTAAGGAACGATCCATAGATCAACTTGTGTGTCATGGGGTGCCCCCTGCCCCCGTATATAAAGGAGCAAGGGGGAGGTGCGGCCGGCCCCCAAGGGGTGCGCCTGGAGGAGTCCTACTCCCATCGGGAGTAGTACTCCCCCCTCTTGCCTTGTTGGAGAAGGAAAGGGGGAGGGGAAAGAGGAAGGGGGGCGCCGCCCCCCTCTCCTTGTCCTATTCGGACTGAGGGGGGAGGGGGCGCGTGGCCTGCCCTGGCCGGCCCTCCTCTTCTCCCTCATGGCCCACTAAGGCCCAACATCCCCCGGGAGGGTTCCGGTAACCCCCCGGTGTTCCGGTAAAATCCCGATTTCACCCGGAACCATTTCGATATCCAAATATAGGCTTCCAATATATCAAACTTTATGTCTCGACCATTTCGATACTCCTCGTCATGTCCGTGATCACATCCGGGACTCCGAACAAACTTCGGTACATCAAAACTTGTAAACTCATAATAAAACTGTCATCGTAACGTTAAGCGTGCGGACCCTACGGGTTCGAGAACTATGTAGACATGACCTAGAACTATTCTCGGTCAATAACCAATAGCGGAACCTGGATGCCCATATTGGTTCCTACATATTCTACGAAGATCTTTATCGGTCAAACCGCATAACGACATACGTTGTTCCCTTTGTCATCGGTATGTTACTTGCCCGAGATTCGATCGTCGGTATCCAATACCTAGCTCAATCTCGTTACCGGCAAGTCTCTTTACTCGTTCCGTAATACACCATCTTGTAACTAACTTATTAGTTGCAATGCTTGCAAGGCTTATGTGATGTGTATTACCGAGAAGGCCTAGAGATACCTCTCCGACAATCGGTGACAAAACCTAATCTCAAATCGCCAACCCAACATGTACCTTTGGAGACACCTGTAGTACTCCTTTATAATCACCCGATTCGTTGTGACGTTTGGTAGCACCAAAGTGTTCCTCCGTAAACGGGAGTTGCATAATCTCATAGTTACGAGAACATGTATAAGTCATGAAGAAAGCAATAGCAATATACTAAACGATCAAGTGCTAGGCTAACGGAATGGGTCATGTCAATCACATCATTCTCCTAATGATGTGATCCCATTAATCAAATAACAACACATGTCTATGGTTAGGAAACATAACCATCTTTGATTAATGAGCTAGTCAAGTAGAGGCATACTAGTGACTATATGTTTGTCTATGTATTCACACATGTATTATGTTTCCGGTTGATACAATTCTAGCATGAATAATAAACATTTATCATGATATGAGGAAATAAATAATAACTTTATTATTGCCTCTAGGGCATATTTCCTTCAGTGTCACCCACGTACTGTGTAGTGGAGATCGTGTACGATCGTGGGTGAGTAAAATAATGCATCGTGGGATGCGGAACAGTTTGAGCGGCAAAACCGAAAGTTTGGATAAGATCAGTTTTTTTAAAGTTCCGTTTGCAATTTCTTCAGCTGACAAGGACACAGTGAAGATTTTGAACGAGTTTCAAATAGAACGCACATGAAGAATTTGTGAATAGATTAGGTTGAGTATAGCATAGAGGGGAAGGGTCCGATCACATTCACTTAGCGTAAAAAGCAACTTGAAGAAATAGCCATAAGTGAATGTCAGTAGAGGACGTAAACCCATATATATGTATAGCCAATGAAGAAAACGACGAAAGCAGTGAAGATTTTGCAAAGTTGAAGAATTTGAAAAACTGAGGAAAACTCAAATTGAAGATTTTCAACTTTGGTGGTGGCGTGTCCCACCGTATAAGAATGATGATTTCAGACACCGCGTACAATTGTCGTAGGGTTCTGAGAATCAAATTCTTCATTAATTTCTTCACACTTAGAATGTTATTCTTCATTGATTGAAGAAAAATGTTTCTTCATGTGTTGCACATCTAAGTCATCAATTTTGCATAAGTGTCAGGATGTGTGTCCTTTTCAAAGAACATTCGAAGATTCTAAGATATTTAGCTCACACCGCAACTTGCTAAATCTCTTCTCATCCAAGGGCTTAGTGAAGATATCGGCTAGCTGTTCTTCAGTCTTCACATGCTCGATGGAGATGTCGCCCTTCAACACATGATCACGAAGAAAATGATGACGAATTTGAATGTGCTTTGTCTTCGAGTGCTGAATAGGGTTGTGAGCAATCTTGATGGCACTCTCATTGTCACAGTAGAGAGGAACATTCTTCACGTTGATGCCATAGTCCTTGAGAGTTTGCTTCATCCACATCAATTGAGCACAACACGAGCCAGCAGCAATGTATTCAGCTTCCGCATGAGCGGTGATACACGCTTCTGTTTCTTCGAGGACCAACGGACCAAAGATCGTCAGGAAATGACAAGTACCAGATGTTTACTTGCGGTCCACACGATCACCAGATAGTCGAGTCGAATATCCAATGAGATCAAAAGTAGAGCCCTTGGGGTACCATAATCCTAGTGTTGGTGTGTGAGCTAGATATCGAAGAATATGCTTCACAGCCTTATGGCGTGATTCCTTCGGTGTAGCTTGAAATCGGGCACACATGCAAACACTAAGCATTATATCTGGCCTAGATGCACATAAGTACAATAAAGAACCAATCATGGAGCGGTATACCTTGTGATCGAAGTCAATACCATTTTCATCAATGCATAGATGGCCATTTGTGGGCATAGGAATTTTGACACCTTTGCAATCTTGCATGCCCAATTTCTTCAGGACATCTTTGAGGTATTTCTGCTGAGATATGAATATGCCATTGTGTTGTTGATGAATTTGAAGACCTAAGAAGAATTTCAACTCTCCCATCATAGACATTTGATATTCTTCACTCATCATATAAGCAAATTCATCACTATAACGTTGGTTAGTACAGCCAAAGATAATATCATCAACATATATTTGGCACACAAACAGTTCACCATCATATGATTTAGTAAAGAGAGTAGGGTCGAGTGAACCGGGTGTGAAGCCATTCTTCACGAAGAATTCCTTCAATGTATCATACCACGCCCGTGGGGCTTGTTTGAGACCATAGAGGGCCTTGTTGAGTCTGAAGACTTTGTCGGGATTCTTTGGATCTTCAAAACCTGGGGGTTGAGCAACATATACTTCTTCCTCAAGCTTACCATTGAGGAATGCACTTTTCACATCCATTTGATATAAAGTGATATTGTGATGGTTAGCATAGGCGAGTAATATGCGAATAGACTCAAGTCTAGCGACAGTGCAAAAGTTTCATCGAAATCAATTCCTTCAACCTGGTGTAGCCTTGAGCTACTAGTCGTGCCTTATTCCTCACCACAAGGCCATTTTCATCTTGCTTGTTGCGGTAGATCCACTTTGTGCCAATGATATTATGCTTGCGAGGATCTGGACGTTTGACCAGTTCCCAGACATTGTTGAGCTCGAACTGATGTAATTCTTCTTGCATGGCCTGAATCCACTCAGGTTCCAGAAATGCTTCATCTACCTTAGTGGGCTCTGTGATAGAGACAAAAGCATAGTTCCCACAAAAGTTAGATAAATGTGAAGCTTTTGAGCGTGTGAGAGGACCTGGCGCTTCAATGTCATCGATGATCTTGTCAACTTGCACTTCTTTTGCAACGCGAGGATGAGCTGGTTGTCGTCGAGGAATTTGATCATTTTCCTCGGCACCATTGTCTTGACATTATCTTGAGTGCATCACCGGCGTTCTTCGCGTCTTGGAATGAATTCTTCAGCAGATTCTTGATGAGGAATGACATCCTCGGTTGCCTTGAACTTGATATATTCCTCGGTGCTGGTTCATCTAACACGAAGGTAGGTGCTCTCTTTGCGAGCCATTAGTTTCATCGAACCGCACATCTACAAAGTCAACAATCTTGTGAAGAGCGATGTTGAAGACTCTGTAGGTGTGCGAGTCCTTTCCGTAACCAAGCATAAAACCTTCATGTGCTTTCGGTGCAAATTTAGAATTGTGATGAGGATCTCTAATCCAGCATTTAGCACCGAAGACTTTGAAATAACTTACATTGGGTTTCTTGTCAGTGAGGAGTTCATAGGCAGTCTTCTTGAAGAATTTGTGAAGATATACTCTGTTGATGATGTGGCACGCAGTATCAATTGCATCAATCCAAAAACGATTAGGCGTTTTGTATTCATCAAGCATAGTGCGAGCCATCTCAACAAGAGTTCTGTTCTTGCGCTCCACGACGCCATTCTTCTGAGGAGTATAGGGAGCAGATAACTCATGAGTAATACCAAGTTCATCAAGATAGGCATCAAGACCGGAATTCTTGAACTCAGTTCCATTGTCACTCCTGATGTGTTTGATCTTCACACCAAAGTTAGTTGAAGCCCTCGAGGAAAATCGTTTGAAGACTTCCTGCACTTGATTTTTGTAAGTAACAATGTGTACCCATGTGTAACGAGAGTAATCATCAACAATAACAAAGCCATATAGAGATGCATCATTAACGACAATTGAGTAATGATTGGGACCAAAGAGGTCCATGTGAAGCAATTCAAGGACGAGTAGTGGTCATGATAGTCTTATTTGGATGCTTGGCCTTGGTCATTTTTCCAGCTTCACAGGCTCCGCACAAGTGATCCTTGAGGAATTTGACATTTTCAATGCCAATGACATGCTTCTTCTTTGCAAGCGTGTGCAAATTCCTCATGCTGCGTGACCAAGTCGCCGATGCCATAGCCAGCCTTCAAGCTTTTGCAAGTAGACACACGGCTGGTTGTGGTCTGTAGAGAAATCAACAATATACAAGTCTCCTCTCCTAAAGCCTTGAAGACTTTGGAATTGTCAGACTTCCATAATCACAACACAACGATACTTGCCAAAGATAACAACCATATCAAGATCACAAAGCATTGAGATCGACATGAGGTTGTATCCTAAGGACTCAACAAGCATGACTTTGTCCATGTGTATGTCCTTAGAGATCGCAACCTTACCAAGACCCAATACGACTTTTGCCTTTGTCAAGAAAGATGATATGCTTCAGATGTGACGGTGATAATGGAGCATCCATCAATAGATTCTTGTCACCAATCATGTGATTTGTACATCCACTATCGAGAACCCACTCGGTGTCTTTGGGTTGATCATCCTGCGGATGAATTAGTACAACTTACGATCTCATATACTTCATCGGTGAAGAATATGATATCAAGTTCATCGATGAATTTCATCGACCGGTATTAATAGATAAGTAGTATGAGGGCGTGTGAAATGAAAGTTCATTTCATCATGATTAGCTGCGTCCTTTCGTGCATTTTGTCGGGCCCCAAGAAATTCTTGACGTTTAAAGCACGTCCGAGACCTGACCTCGCAGAAGAGGTTAGTTCTTCTTCTTCACCACCCACATCTGAAGGGGTGGCAAAGAGTTCATCACTCTGCGAGCACCATATGAGAATGGTGGCATAGAGGCCAAACCATTTCGTTTCACATAAGAGGGTTAGGGTAAGCATATGAATAAGTAGAGAAATTCTTGAGGACTTATGAACATATTGGTTTGAAGAATAATGCACATATTCATAGCCCTTAGCTCTACCTGCGAAACAGAGTTGTTAGCACGATGATAATCATATGAGGACTTTGATCCTTTTGAGGAATTTGATCCACGTGAGGAATTTGGTCCGTATGAGGACTTGGATCCATATGAAGAATTTGGTCCATATGAAGAATTTGATTTGGGGTTCCTATTCTTCACGTGTGGTGTCATGAGGACATTCACTGAAGACTTTCAAGGCACTTCTTGGGAACCCATATTTTCTTCATAGGGAACCGTTCCTGCGATTAGTGCCAACATATCTAGCAAATACTTCACCATTCGATTTTTGAACAGTTTATAGTTGAGTCAAATGACTCATCGGAAGAATGAGGAGATTCACATGTAAAGCAGATAAGTTAGATGGATCAACTGGAGGTCACTTTGCAGCAACCCATGAGGTTTTGGGATCTTTTCGGGCTTCCAATATGTTCCATCAAGATTGAGTTTCCTCTCAAAGGCAATACCCTCTTTCCTAGGGTTCTGTTGAGGATCTGCTTTTAAGCATATCACAAAGAGTCGATGCCCTTTGAGGCTTTTGTACATGCTGTCATATACAATTCCTTCAGCCCTGCATTGTCGGTGGTACTAGCAATGTCCTCGATGAGGAATTAGTGATAGCAGAGGCAGGTGAAGAATTTGTAACAGTTGAAGCATTTGAACATTCAGTGAAGAATTAGCGATTCACGTTCAATGCACTTTAAGCATGGAGGAACAAATTCTTCACGAGAAGCGCTGATTTGTTGAGCAAGTAATGAATCGCGCCCTTCGAAGATCTTCATAACTCACTCTTAGCTTCTCAAGATCTTGCTTTCTTTGAAGAAATTCATAAGAAAGTTTTTCATGATCGAGATAAGAGAGTGTTATGATGACCTTGAAGGTTGTCAAACCTAGATCAAGTCTTTGAAGATTTTCAATCGGGGCTTTAGTGCGATCCATTTCTTCACCTAACATATCATCACTCTTATCTAGCATGTTTTGAACCTTTTCTAAAGCCCTTTGTTGTTTTACAGCAATCTTAGCAAGTTTTGAGTAATCGGGCTTTAGATCTTCATCGATTCATTTTCACTAGATTTAGAGGAGGTATATTTGAGTACCTTGGCACCCTTTGCCATGAAGCAATAGGTGGGGCGTAGTCATCACTATCTTCATCAGCTTTGTTGGTGAGGTCATCTTCTTGAGTTGAAGATGGACTTGTCGACGAAAGCGATGGCGAGAGCTAGACTCGCCACACCGCACTCAGATTCTTGATGCCTCCTCTTCCTCATGTTCCTCAGATTCAGCTTGAGTCCATTTCCTTGCCAATGAATGCCCGAGCCTTTTTGGAGCTGCTCTTCTTGTGAGAAGAAGGCTTTGAGGATTTTGATGATGAAGATTTGACGATTTCTTCTTCTTCTTAGCGTCATCAGAACTGTAATCCTTGTGTCTCTTCTTCTTTAATTACTTTTCCCACTGAGGACAATCTTGGATGTAGTGACCAGGTTTCTTGCATTTGTGGCAAAGTCTTCTCTTATAGTCACCGGATGAGGAATCACTTTGCTTCTTGAGGATTTTCCAAAGCGACCACGTCTTGAGAACTTCTGAATTTCTTCACGAGCGGTGCTAGCTCTGGCCTAATTCTTGGGATCTCCAAGGCTACTACCACGTCTTCACACTCAGATTCAGACACAGCCTTGGCCTTGAGGCACGTGTTTTCCATAGCTAGAACCATAGAGATCTCTCTTTTGCAAGTGGAACTCATGAGTATTTAGCCTCTCGAGGATATCACCTGGATCAAGTGACTTGTAGTCAACGACGCTCTTGTATCATCGGTCAGAGTATCAAATGAGGAATCAAGCGATCTTAACAATTTCTTCACCACCTCATGGTCGGTGATGTCGATGGCGCCAAGTGCTTGAAGCTCATTTGAGATTTCAAAGGAGGCGATCGAAGGTTTGTTGAACATTTTCGTTGTCGAGTCTTTTGAAGCGGTTGAAGAGATTTCGAAGAACATCAACTCGGGAGTCACGCTGAGTTGAGACTCCTTCATTTACTTTGGACAGCCTGTCCCAGATGAGCTTGGAAGTTTCCAAAGCACTCACTCTTCCATATTGACCTTTGCTCAGATGGCCACATATGATATTCTTCGCTTGAGAATCGAGTTGGTTGAATCTCTTCACATCAGCAGCATTCGGAGAAGGTGTGGTGAGGAACACCATTTTCCACAACATACCGTAGATCGTTGTCAATTGCTTCAAGATGCATTCACATCTTGTTCTTCCAAGAGGGGTAGTCCGTCCCATCAAAGGTAGGACACCTGCTGAGACCTTGATCATACCTACGGTCGACATAACTAAAACTCCGGTGGTTAAACCAAAATCACACGTAACAAGGAGTACCTTGCTCGATACCAATTGAAAGTCGTTATATCGACTAGAGGGGGTGAATAGGCGATTTTATGAATTCTTCACCGAGGAATTTGCGGTGAGGAAATTCCTTAGCGAAGAACTACTTGCAGCGAATAAGTACTCGAAGTAAGCATAAGAGAATGCGGGCATGGTCATCATGATGAAATGAAGACAATCAAGAGTGCAGAAAGCGTAAACACAGGATAGCTCAAGATGAAGACAAACAGATGAAGAAATTGAACGAGGAATTTGAGAAAGACTTGATCAAAGTCTTCAAACACAGATATGAATAAACTCTCAACACAATAATGAGGAAATGAAAGGGTTGAGGAAATAGAACCAGATTAGGTTGGTGAAGACAATGATTTGGTAGACCAGTTCCAAGCTGCTATCTCGGTTATACGTCTGTTGGGCGGCTGAGTACTTAAACTCGACGACACACAGTCCGGACACCCGATCGCTGAGCACACAGCTCAGACACCAAGTCCTCACCGTATTCTCCTTGAACTAAGGTCACACAGACCTCGTCCAATCACTGTGGTAAGTCTTGAGCGACTTCCAAACCTTCACAGACTTGGTCACTCGGCGATCCACAATTCCTCTTGGATGCTCTAGACCATGACGCCTAACCGTCTGGAAGAAGCACAGTCTTCAAAGGTAACAAGCGTCGGATCCACGCAGATCAATCTCTTGATGATGCTCAATCACTTTGGGTTTGTAGGGGTTTGGTTTTGGGTTTTCCTCACTCGATGATTTTCGCTCAAAGTCCTCGGAGGATGGGTTGCTCACAAATGACAAGTGTCAAGTTTCTCTCGGGCAGCCAACCAGCTAGTGGTTGTAGGGGCGGCTATTTATAGCCTAGGGAGCAGCCCGACATGATAAGACATAAATGCCCTTCAATGATATGACCGTTAGGTGGATAAGATATTTTGGGACAGGTGGCGCGCAAGAAGACAAAGAACGGTCGGAAATTTGAATCACAAATTCCTCGGGGCTATCATGTTCCTCATTTGTAGGCAATCCGATCCTGGCGAATTCCTAACTCCTCGGTCGAACAAATTCCTCGGCGACTGAAGAACTTTGTCTCACATCCTTTGAAGAAATTGGCTGAACTGTATGAGATTTCAAAGGCTTCACTCAAGGGATTGGTAGGTGTAGGATTTTGAGTTGAGCATCACAGGAAATTTTTCCTTAGTATTTCCTCGACCCCTTTAACGATGCGGTGTTTCCTATGACTCAAGAAAGAGAAATGAAACAACAAAACGAAAGTCTTCACGCTTCATGTTCCTCAAATGAATACCAAGTCTTCAAGGTCACACCAATTTCTTCACTTTCAAAGTCTTCAGAAAGTCTTCAGAATATCAAAGTCTTCAGTCGAAGAACTTCATTTTTAGGGGTCGACTTTCTCTATAAATAGCAAAACTCCTCATAGACTTATAGACCTGTGTACACTCACAAACGCATTAGTTCCTTAACCTATAAGTCTTCAATACACCAAAATCACTAAGGGGCACTAGATGCACTTACACTTCCCCGACCTCGGCAACCTCATCCTCGACGACATGGGCGACAACGTCAACGCCGGCGGTGCTGCTCCCGCTGCACCGTATGTGATTCTATCCTTCCTGTTCGAGATCGTGGTTGAATTCATGTATAATATGTGCCCCAGATGTGATCTGTTCACATGATTAGTTTAATCTCTGCAATTGCAGTCATGATTTATCTTCTGTTTATTCGGATTAAATCTCGTAGTAATTTGTTCATATTTTCAATAGTGGCTAGGTCTAAATCGATTGAGATTTAACCAGTCTCAGCCAAGTGACATAGCATACAAAAGAGAAAAAAATAAAAAAAAATTGTGCGGATCTCAATGTAAGATTTCACAAATGTGGCATCGATTGAGACTTAGCAAGACTGAATTGCAAATCCAATTAAACATATAGCAATTGTGAAAAAAATATAAAAATGAACTCAAATTGCAAATTCGTTCTATTCAACGCCGAGCCGACCTAGCATCCGAAAAAATGCAGATAAACCGCTAGTTAGTTGAAGAAGCCTCGGCGGACATTATCAGGAAATTAGTTTTTTCTGGCGCCTGGTGACTCCGTTTCCTTCGATGCTAGGCAATATCATGTTTTTGATAGGAATCCCACATAGTGAGCAGGAAGACAATCCCACCGCCTGGTGTTAGGTGTTAGAGCAACTCTAGCAGACCCCGCAAAACGCCTCGGCTCACAAAATAACCGCCAAATTGCGGGTCGGGGCCAAAAATCTGCACGAGCAGACCACAAAAAAGCCTGCCCATAAAAAATTTTATGGGCGCAAAAATATTCTCCCCAACCTCTATCTTCATGGGCTGGGAGGCCGACCAGCTCAACCCCATCCGTGCGAGATTTGGCGGGAGGGACATTTCCGCCCCCCTTCCCGCTCCCGCACCTCCGCCACCATTGCCCCCCCTCCGAAAGCACCGGCTGCTCCTCCCCGACCGTCCCTCACCGCCATGGACGACCCCATGCTGTCCCCTGTCACCGTCGAGGTCGCGCACGCCCCTTCCCCTCGGGCGGATCTCATCGCCGGCCATGTAGGCCCCACCGGCGTCGCCCAAGCACACGCCACGCCTGCCCGCATGGTAGGGCAACGTGCTTGTGCAGGGCGGAATCCGGCTGCCCCCGCCGCGATGGCCCGGTCCGGGCGCCAATGCCGCTGTGCGATCCCGGCCGGCGGCGGAGAAGGCCGGCAAGGCCGCGGGCGCAAAGCGGAGGAAGGTTCTGACTTCAAGGAACAAATCTTCTTCAACCTCTCACTCCACCCCCCCACAAGGAGGTGCTCCGGCGATGCCGTTCAACGGTGCCGCTCCCCCTGCAAGCGAGGTGTTCGACGAAATGGGCGAAAGGTATATCTCTTCGGACTTTGGTGATTCTCTTTCATTTTCACCATTGTTTTTCGATAGCTCGTGACTTGTTATCGTTCGGTATAGCGGTGGTTCGAACAATGCAAAAACCGAGTTTGTGAACTTGTTGGACACGAACGCGGTTGACATTGATCAAGCCCCTTTCGAACCTTTCGACTACAATGAAACGGAGGGCGGCGTGGACGATCATGGTTGTGCAGACGACTTGGCGGAGATCGAAGCGGAAGCGTTTGAGAATTCACAAGCAAAAGCTGGGAAAAGCCAAAGATCGAAGAACTACACCATCTTGGAAGATCAAGCTTTGAGCAAAGCATGGAGTGCGGTGTCTCTTGATGCATGCACTGGTACTAATCAAACCGCCAAGAGATATTGGCAAAGGATCGAAGATCAATACTTCCGCATTATGAAAAACTACCCCAACAAGACTCCACGCACATTTCGGTCGCTTCAAGGTCGTTGGGAGAACATCAAGCCTATGTGCAGCTGTTGGGCAGCTTGCTTGGAGCAAGTACGCAATGCACCTCCAAATGGCACCGTGGAGTCCGACTATGTGAGTTTGCTTTGCCTTTGTTCAAGTTGTGCATCATCATAATATATCATGAAAAATGATTGCATCACCTTGTTCGCATTGTGTAGGACAAGATTGCTCAACATAGATACAAGGACATGGAAGCTTCGGAAGGTAGATTCTTCAAATTAGAGCATTGTTGGGAGTTGCTCCAAAAGTGCGATCAAACGAGTTAATGTTGTTGAAGTCGTTGGAGACCAAGAAAGAGTTGGCTGAAAAGAAGGCAAAAGAGAAGCAAGAAAAATGGCAAATGCTCAAGGAAGAGGGGCTGCGCAGAGCTGCCATTGAGGAGAGGAAAGTACGCGCCTCTGAAAACAAATCGCTGTCATTGTTGCTCACCGAAGAGAACAAGATCATGTCAATGAACCGCAATGACATGGACGACGTCACCAAAACATGGCATGCTATGGCAAGGAAAGAGTTCTTGAAGAGGAGAATGGTCGCCTCGGCCGGTCCGTCTGCCAGTTCCGGTGATATTTTCTCTGCTCCATACGGTGGCAATGTGGATGATTCGGTGCGGTAGTTGGAACAAGCGACGGAGGTGGCTACGGTGGCGCCGATGAACTTCAAGATGGACTCCATGGCGCCGAGTGAAGATCGACACCCAAGATGATGCCGGACATGGGCACATACCTTTGCATGCCCTCTTTTGCGTAATGAACTTCGCTTTTATTCGCGCGCAAACTGTTTATGTCATTTGAATTTGAACTTGTTTGTGAAACCCTATGACAAATTTCAGATTTGCAGTTTTTCTGTTTGCGGTTCGTTGCACTGTTGCCCGAGCAAAACCCGCATAGCCGACCCGTAAAAAAGCATATTCCGCGAATATACTTTTTTACGGGTCCGTTTGGGGGGTCTGCATCTGTGCTAGCCCTCGCCGGCTCGCAAAAGCGGTTTTGCGCAAACTGCAAACACGTTTTGCGGGCCGGCATTTTGCGGGGTCTGCTAATGTTGCTCTTAGGGCACACGTTTGTAGATGTCCTAAGAAGATGAGGATGGTTGGATGTTTCCAAGTGACTATTTGTTCTCGAATTATCTTAAATTTTGTTACATCTCAGTCACACATCTTTACTAATATCCAAAAGTTCCCATTGCAATAATTTCCAGGATTGTAATATGGTAGCCGTTCGTACCACCGTCCATTTTGGCTGTTGAAATTAAGCTCCCAAAAGGTCTTATATTCAGGAACGGAGGGGGTACTTCAAAATCCGTGAATGAATATTTTTTTCTAGTTATGACTGTGAGTGTTGGTTCGTAGTGATTGTGAGTGTTGGTTCGTTTGCAAAAAATAAGTAGCTATTTTTGCAGTTTCAGTTTCAAAAGAAGAAGGGCAGTTGTAAGTGTCTCAAACGACTCAGAAATAGCAAACCAGTCATTAATTATATTTATGGGTTTTCATATAGATATTCATCCTAGCTTTAGGTTCTCCTATACTTATTTACATTGTTGAATTGTGTTATTCTAAACTTATTTATATGTTGATATATAGATAATTTTGGCAACATGACATTACCACAATATTCAGCGAATAAAACTACAATCTAACTTACTATTGAAATTTACGAAACTAAATCACAACACTTGTCGCAAAGCTTTTTTTTAATGCAGATTGTACCATAAAAAGGTTAACTCATGTTGTACCCTCTATTCTTAAATAGCTACAATCTACTACCTAATTTTTCTCTCCATGCAACAATGCCACATCACCAAGTCATGTACTTTCATAATTTACTTTTTTCGTTAATCGCTTCATGCAAAGCATACCACCTCATGCATGACTTTTTTTCCGGGGAATTAAGTCATGTAAGACATTTTTATATTTGCTTTCTGCATTAACTTTAGTCTTCCACCACTTAGCCATCTTTTTTATTCTTAAATAGCTACAACCCACTACCTAATTTTTCTCTCCATGCAACAATGCCACATCACCAAGTCATGCATGTATATAGTCATAAGTTACTTGTTTTTTTTTCTCTTCATGCAAAGGATACCACCTCATGTATGACTTTTTTTTCCAGGGAATTAAGTCATGTAAGACAATTTTATATTTTCTTTTTGCATTAGCTTTAGTCTATCACCACTTAGCCATATTTTTCAACAAGCTTCCACAACAACGCGCGGGCATCATCTGGTATCAAAATAGCTAGCCCTCACTAACTATTTCTCTCAACATGCAAGCATGCCACATCATCGCACAACATGCATGAGAAAATGCCCACCTCCACTGCCATATGTCTCTCAACATTCAAGCATGTCACTTCATCATGAAACATGCATGAAGAAAAAGACCCATCTCAACATGCAAACATACATGAGAATTTTCATTCTGTTATGTTGTGTTATTTGTATGTAATAAATATTTTACAACTATATAGTACTCAAACATAATAAATTATATGTATTTTTAGTTTTAGCCTTTTATATTTCTACTTTAAATATTCATGTTTCATACAACGAATCACATTGAAATATGTTGCAAAATATTCCCGCAACAACGTGCGGTGTATCATCTAGTTTTTAAAACATATAAAACCGATTAAATCTAAACTAGGCTGTCAATTATTAATTTTTGGCGAATGGGGCCATCACAACTCATCAGGAACACATGCAACATATCTCCTTGTTTTGCAGTGCCTCCATTCAATGAATTCCTAGAAAGCGTGTCGTCAAACCTTGACTTATTCTATACAAATAAACATTTTGATTGATAAATATTTAAATTTCATAATTTTCTAGTGAAAAACCCTAGAAATACCAATATGAACACACCTTTTATTTACGAACTGGGGTAGTAAGAATTAATTGATTTCAGCGCATTGATAGGAGTACCTATGTGCTAATTACGAAAACACTAGTTTTATAAATCTATAGAATCCAGACCATTTATCCAATCGCTCTTATTGTTTAGTTTCAGGTTGTTAAATTGTGATGAACTTGGTTTCTAATGTGTTGTGACTTGTGAAGAAGGTAAGTAAGAATGTAGACAAAAAAATGTCATCTTATTAGAGTAAGTAAGACCAAGTCTAGTCTAGTTATTTAAATGGGGTTATCATAAACTTACAAACGGGTCTAAGTTGCCTAATTCAAAGTTCATATTTTTACTTGTAAGCCGGCATCCATGTTTAATTATTATAAATCACTGCATATCCTAACTAATCATGAACTGGGATGTGTACTGCTAATCTTCTTCGGGACTGTGATTCATAAGAAATGACTTGAGCTGAACACCAATGAACTTCTCTGGTTTCGGACGATAAAACCTCTCTAATTTCGGCTTAAAAGAACTTTTTAAGTTTCAGTCCGCGTGAAGGTTCAGATACAGGCATACAGCACACAAACACACACCTGCTTTCCGGTGTAGAGCTCGGATGAAGAATCCTCCGTGCTTTCGTCGGAAGCCGTGGCAGGCGAGTACCCGGCCCGGAGTCTGGACGCCGGGCTTCCTCTGCCGACCTGCGGCGGCTGCTTCTTCTGCTGCTGCACTATGAGGTGCGGAGCCACGCGCTGCGGGTACAGGCTCGGCGGCTTCATCATTTCCCTCCGGCCTTTGACGCTGCCCTGCCGCGGGTACATGTCGCCCTCCGCCTCCGCCCACATCGGCTACAAAATCACCGGAACCCGCTGTGACTCTGGAGTCTGAACAACTCCGTTGAGCACGCTGAAATGCATGGAAAAAACGGTTGTCTATCTAGACTTACATTATTCCGTACGCCATTCTGCGAACTGACGGCCCCATCGTCGGCGTCCGTCGAGGCTTCCTCGTAGCCGGTGTTCTCGTACTCGTCGGCGTGCTGTCCGGTGGTGAATACAAGCTCTGGGGGAGGAGGCGGCGGCGTCATCCGTGGCGCCTCGCCGGCTTCGAGGATCTTCTTTAGGTAGAGCGCGTAGGCCTTGCAGTTCACATCCAGCACCATCTCGTACTCGCGCTCCAGGTCCCTCATCTCGTGCGCCTGGGCGCCGCTCATCAGCGACAGCACCCTCATCGCCGACAGCGCCACTGTCTCGTCGGATCTTTCCTCGTCGCCCTGCGCCGCGGAAGCCACGGCGGCGACGGCCGACGCGCGGCGCGTGGCGAAGTGCCGCATGACGGCTAGGAGGCGCGGCGCGAAGAGCGCCTCGAATGCCGCGGGCGCGAGCTCGTGGCGCGCGAGCGCGGGGTCGAGTACGAAGAGGTCGAGCACGGAGGACGCGGCGGACGGCGCCCCGCCGCGTCGTCGCGCTGCCGACGCGATGGCAGAGAGGAGGCAGGAGAGCGGGGTGGCTGCGGGGAGGGACAGCAGCAGCCGCTCTGCGGCCCGGAGCGACGACGGTGACGGCGAGGCGGACGGGACCGTGTCCAGCGCGTCCGATATGAGGGACAGCGCCTGGAGCGTCGCGGCCGTGTGCTGCCCCCCGCCGCCGTCCGCGGCGGCTGTGGCGGAGAGGAGGTGGCGCCGGAGGAGCGGGTCGGCGATGAGCTCCGCGAGGAACGCCGAGGCGTGCGCCACGACGGCGGAGTACGTCGGCGTAGGCCCTGCCATGCTTGCCTACTCTCGCGTCGCGTGCCGTGCCGCCCGCGCTGAGCAGGACACTCGGTGATGGGGACGGTTTTGTTTCGATAACCTTGGACTCGAATGCAGACGACGGAGAGGACGAAATGGCCGAAAAGGGCACGTGTTCTTGGTTGGTGGGAAAGAGGAGGAGGGGTAGGATGGGGATTTGGCATCCTGTGGGATTTAAATTATGGCGGGAGGAGGACTTGGTCGGACTCGGTTCCCGGCCGGCAGCGGTCGGCAGCTAGCGCGCGACGGCGCGACGCGTGGAGAGAGTCAGAGAGACGGGCCGTTTGTCCCGCGAAAAGGACCGTTTTGGAGTTGCTAAACCTTTGACAGTAGCGAGAAAGTCAAATCATCTTCTCTTCTTTTTGACAGTCCGTCGGATCATCTTGTTACTTAAATACGTGGGATTTTTGTTACAATCGTTGTGACAAATGTTTGATGGGGGTGGCTTTCAGTCATTGTCACCATTCATCAAAAACCTTGGAAGAGGACTCGCCAATTGGAGCAAATGGAGAAAACAATGAGACAGCGAAACTACCAACCATAGTATACGTTCACCTGCAAGATTGTTGTTACTTCGGATTAGGATATTTATTGAAGCGCGAAAACACCATTTGATGTGTGCACATAGAAGGTTGGAAAACCGATAGAGCTGTTCATTTTCCCGCGTCCTCTTCGGTAAGTACCTCTTCTGATCCATATTAGTTGTCACTTAAACGGATGTATTTAGCGCTGAAATAATTTTTTTTCGCGAATACACAAAGCTTGCGTATCTTTTCACTGATAGAAGAAGTTGAAGTGAGAACATAGAGGGGGGAGGGGGTACATCGCATGACACAACCAAAGATGGCGTAAACATGGCTCCCGAAGCAGAGAGACATGGGTTGCTCGGCCCAAAAGAAGCTACAACACAACGCTAAAACTACCCTATCCAAGCGAAACAACCCAACCAAGAAGATGCCTCAAAACTCAGAATCCAGTACCAAACATGCCACGAGCAAATAAGACGACGCATTTATGAAGGGAAACGACGCCATGACGTCGCCATCATCCGGCCCGAGGAACTGGACCTGGGGTTTCCCCCAGTGCTCGAACGCAGGGGAACGGAGTAAAGGCCATGGCATCGCCTCTAGGAAGGGAACGACACCCGCAGGTGTCGCCGCTGCTAGCATCAGCAAGCTGCCAGGATTTACCGGCCGATGGCCGAACAATCCCAAGGCCGCCGGTATAGGATCCAAAGATGAGAACATGTCATAAGCTGGGGCCGCCATCGCTGGAAGGGGAGCCAAGCCCACTACCAAAGTGGCAACAGGAGCCGCCGGAAGCGCGAGCATTTGATCTGGCGAAGGTGGGGCGACGCAAAGTGTGGTGGTTGGGGTTGAGAGGTGACGACAAGGCGTAGAGAACCAGCACACGGGAGGCGACAACATCCGGCACGTTGACGAGCCAAGATCTGGGGAAACGTAGATCTGGACCGACAAGGCCGCAGCTACCAAAACACCGACGCCTGACCAACCCTGGATGCCGAAAAGAGCGTAGCTTCAAGAGCGTCGGGGTCGGAGCCGCCAAAACGTCGACTAACCCAAAAAGCCAAAAAGAGCGTAGCTTCTAGGGCGTCGAGGTCGAAGCCGCTACGGGAGGAACACCGGTAAGCTGGACACCGGAAAATGCAGGTCCACGCCTACCGGGCCGCAACAGCCACGACGAGATCCACTGTGTGCGGGCTGTCGTGCCGTTGAATATTAGGAGATCCACACCACCACCAAGCAGAGCGGCTGCAGGCCCACATGGGCCCAGATTGGGCCCGCCTGCAGCACCAACGCAAGGAGCATCCACCGGCGCACCACGCATGGCCATGGCCGCGCCGGTCGTTCCAAGGACGACGCAACACACCCATGCAGCGGGCGCGGGATCCCTCTGTTGTGCCCCCCATGGCCAAAACCGCCGCTCTCGTGCGTGTAGCCAGGGAGGAAGGACGCCACCGGGGACATGAGAGCCGACCGGAGAGGGGAGGCGCCACCGCGAGAGAAGAAGCCCCGCCGTAGAATCACCCCGCGCCGTCGGGGGGCTATGGCCCCGCATCTTGACACCACAGGAGCAAGAACGCCCTACCGCGACCATCCTTGGGGTCGTGCGGACTTCGCCGGTGTCCGCTCCAGCGGTGGCGACGCGAGGGGACGCGGATCTAGGGGCGGCTGGCGGTGAGGCTAGGGTTCCCCGAGTCGCCTGGGTGGTGGCGCGGGAGGGGGGCTCGTGTATGTGTTTATAAGTCTATATCTCGTTCGCTGCAATATATCTAGATACATCTGTTTCAACGATAATTAAGATAGATCGGAGGTAGTACACCTTTTGATGTATGGGATCGAGCGGCTCTTTGGGGACTCATCCTCTCACTCCTCACTGGTGCGATGCGTGATGCGCGCCCGCCAGGTGAGCCCTAGCTCAGTCGCCCACCCCCGCCTCCTCTCCCTCCTCGCCGTTGTTGGAAGGTGTCCATTGGGCAAAGCTCTTTGCAGTGCTCGCAGCGACAGGTCTCCATCCCCCTCTCCTGTTAGTGATGCTGCGGCTGGGTTATCTGCTCCTAGGGCATGTGGTCCAGCAGCTATTGGGCTGGGGGCGGCGGTGGATTGGTCTGGCTCACCTTGATATAGATAACAACATTCGAGGGTAGCGAGGCCTGGCAGCGGCGCATTTTTGTGACGCATCTTAGTTCTGGCCTCGTGGTTGGTTCTTCTAGAGGGCGTCTTCGACAAAGGTGGTTTCGGCCGGCCCAACACACCTTTCTAGTGGGTCTGGAGTGGGGTCCATGGTGGGGCATCGCAGTGGTGGCGGGAAGGTTAGTAGGAGGGTGATACGTCCATTTTGCATCATCTTTTATATCGATATTTATTGCATTATGGGCTGTTATTACATGTTATGTCACAATACTTATGCCTATTCTCTTATTTTACAAGGTTTACATAAGGAGGAGAATGCTGCATTGGAATTCAGGCTGGAAAAGGAGCAAATATTAGAGACCTATTCTGCACAACTCCAAAAGTCCTGAAACTCCACGGAATATCTTACAATAAATAATAAAAATCCTCGCTAAAGATGAAGGCCAGGGCCCACACTGTCTCACGAGGGTGGGGCGCCCTACCCCCGGGCGCGCCCCTACCTCGTGGGCCCCTGGTGGCCCCGATGCCCATCTTCGCTATATGAGGTCTTTCGTCGAGAAAAAATCAAAGCAACCTTTCGATTTAAACTCCGCCACCACGAGGCGGAACCTTGGCGGAACCAATCTAGGGCTCCGGCAGAGCTGTTCGCTGGGACACTTCCCTCCGGGAGGAAATCATCACCAACATCATCACCAACACTCCTCTCATCGGGAGAGGGCAATCTCCATCAACATCTTCACCAGCACTATCTCCTCTCAAAACCCTAGTTCATCTCTTGTATCCAATTCTTGTCTTCAAGTCCGGGATTAGTACTAGTAGGTTGCTAGTAGTGTTGATTACTCATTGTAGATGATGCTAGTTGGTTTATTTGGTGGAAGATCATATGTTCAGATCCTTTATGCATATTAATACCCCTCTGATTATGAACATGAATATGCTTCATGAGTAGTTACGTTTGTTCCTGAAGACATGGGAGAAGTCTTGCTATTAGTAGTCATGTGAATTTGGTATTCGTTCGATATTTTGATGAGATGTATGTTGTCTAGCCTCTAGTGGTGTTATGTGAACATCGACTACATAACACCTCACCATTATTTGGGCCTAGAGGAAGGCATTGGGAAGTAATAAGTAGATGATGGGTTGCTAGAGTGATAGAAGCTTAAACCCTAGTTTATGCGTTGCTTCGTAAGGGGCTGATTTGGATCCATATGTTTCATGCTATGGTTAGGTTTACCTTAATACTTTTGTTGTAGTTGCGGATGCTTGCAATAGAGGTTAATCATAAGTGGGATGCTTGTTCAATTAAGAACAGCACCCAAGCACCGGTCCACCCACATATCAGATTATCAAAGTATCGAACACGAATCATATGAATGTGATGAAAACTAGCTTGACGATATTCCCATGTGTCCTCGGGAACGCTTTTCCTATTATAAGAGTTTGTCCAGGCTTGTCCTTTGCTACAAAAAGGATTGGGCCACCTTGCTGCACTTTATTTACTTTTGTTACTTGTTGCTCGTTACAAATTATCCTATCACAAAACTATCTGTTACCACTTATTTCAGTACTTGCAGAGAATACCTTGCTGAAAACCGCTTATCATTTCCTTCTGCCCCTCGTTGGGTTCGACACTCTTACTTATCGAAAGGACTATGATAGATCCCCTATACTTGTGGGTCATCAAGACTCTTTTCTGGCGCCGTTGTCGGGGAGTGAAGCGCCTTTGGTAGGTGGAATTTGGTAAGGAAAAATTTATATAGTGTGCTGAAACTTACTGTCACTTGTTACTATGGAAAGTAATCCTCTGAGGGGCTTGTTCAGGGTATCTTCACCCCGACCAGTAGAGCAAAGAGTTGCTCCTCAACCTAATGAATCTACTGAAAATGAATATGAAAATATTCCCTTTGAATTTCCTTCGGGTATGATGGAAAAACTGCTGGCTAATACTTTTACAGGAGATGGAACCAAGCATCCTGATGAACACTTAATATATGTGGATGAGGTTTGTGGATTATTTAAGCTTGCAGGTATACCGGATGATGTTGTCAAGAAGAAGGTCTTCCCTTTATCTTTGAAGGGAGATGCATTGACATGGTATAGGCTATGTGATGATACGAGATCATGGAACTACAAAAGATTGAAGTTGGAATTTCATCAAAAGTATTATCCTATGCATCTTGTTCATCGTGATCGCAATTATATATATAATTTTTGGCCTCGCGAAGGAGAAAGCATCGCTCAATCTTGGGGGAGGCTTAAATCAATGTTATATTCATGCCCCAATCATGAGCTCTCGAGAGAAATAATTATTCAAAGTTTTTATGCTCGGCTTTCTCATAATAATCAAACCATGCTCGATACTTCTTGTGCTGGCTCTTTTATGATGAAGACTATTGATTCAGATGGAACTTATTGGATAGAATTAAATGCAACTCTGAAGATTGGGACCTCGACGAAGGTAAGGAGTCAGGAATGACACCTAAGTTTGATTGTGTTAAATCTTTTATGGATACCGATATTTTCCGTAAGTTTAGCACTAAATATGGACTTGACTCTGAGATAGTAGCTTCTTTCTGTGAATCTTTTGCTACTTATGTTGATCTCCCCAAGGAGAAGTGGTTTAAATATCATCCTCCCATAGAAGTAAAAGTAGTTGAAACTATTAAAGTTGAAGAAAAGACTGTCACTTATAATGATCCTATTGTTCCTACCTCTTATGTTGAGAAACCACCTTTCCCTGTCAGAATAAAGGATCATGCTAAAGCTTCAATCAGTGGTTAAGTAAAAGCAATATTAGAACTTATACACCTCTGAGCAAGTCAAAGTAGAACCTAATATTGCTATTGTTAAAGATATCTTGTCGATAATATTGATGGGCATGTTATTCAATTCTGTGGTGAATCCGCTAGAATTGCTAAACCAGCGCTAAAGATAAACATAGACTGTGGTAGGCGTGCTCGTTATTTCTGTTAAAATAGGAGATCATTGTTATCATGGCTTATGTGATATGGGTGCTAGTGCTAGTGTTATACCTTATGACTTGTATAAAGAAATTAAGCATGAAATTGCACCTGCTGAGTTAGAAGATATTGATGTCACAATTAAACTTGCCAACAGAGATACCATATCACCAGTAGGAATTGTTAGAGTT
Source organism: Aegilops longissima (assembly GCA_021605205.1). Classification (NCBI taxonomy): domain Eukaryota; kingdom Viridiplantae; phylum Streptophyta; class Magnoliopsida; order Poales; family Poaceae; genus Aegilops; species Aegilops longissima. Next base: position 642 of record JAHIAM010002176.1, on the reverse strand, counting down.
GTTGAAGTCTTGTGTGGGAAAATTAAATATCCTGCTGATTTTCTTGTTCTAAGTTCCCCACAAGATAGCTTTTGTCCCATTATATTTGGTAGACCCTTCTTGAATACTGTTAATGCTAAGATAGACTGCGAAAAGAATGTTGTTACTATTGGCTTGGATAATATGATTCATGAGTTTAATTTCTCTAAGTTTAGTAAACAACACCGTGAAGAAGAATTGCCAAGTAAGGATGAAATTATTGGTCTTGCTTCTATTGCCGTACCTCCTAGTGATCCTCTAGAACATTATTTGCTAGACCATGAAAATGATATGTTTATGAATGAAAGAAGGGAAATAGATGAAGTATTCTTTAAACAGAACCAATTACAAACATAATTTACTGTTGAAATCTTAGGGATCCCCTCTACCCAAGGGTGATCCCGTGTTTGAGCTTAAACCGTTACCTAATAATCTTAAATATGCTTATCTTGATGAAAAGAAAATATATCCTGTTATTATTAGTGCTAACCTTTCAGAGCATGAAGAAGAGAGATTATTGAAAACTCTGAAGAAGCACCATGCTGCTATTGGATATACTCTTGATGATCTTAAGGGCATTAGTCCCACTCTATGTCAACGTAAAATAAATTTGGAAGAAGATGC